>KL255453.1:0-14302 GCA_000699545.1 Podiceps cristatus
TAAAATCCTGCACTGGAGAACACCATGGCTTTGTGCCCATTCTCACCTCACTCCTTCCAGTGCAGATGAACACAGCCACAGACTTCTGTGGCCTCAGCCACAATGTCCACGGCAGCCACCTCTGCCAGGAAGGCAGGCGTCCCTGGTCACGTGACACTACTGTCCCCTATATCTATATATACATATTGGTTGGACTTCAATCCTTTCCCTTTTTGACACTGAGAAAAAGCCAGAGGCAATGGCGTCTTTGTGATGAGAACTGACCAGTGATAAAAGAAACCTGTCGCCATCAGCTAGGATGTCCCATTGGTCATTTTTTCCTCCAGTTTAGAGATTTCAGGTTCATGACTAAAGCAAGTCCCATAGTACCGAAGCAATTTTATTTTGCTGTATGGTTTGTATTCATAAAGAAGCAGAAGTGCTAACGAGTTTTATTAAACTTCGGTACTTCAATATAAGAGGCCCAGATGTGTACATAGAGGATCAGTGGCTAAACAATTTCTTCAGACACCTTTTCATTGTATCATATTCTTAAATAAATATAATAAACTGTAAAGGATTTTTTTTACAATTAACACCAAGTGTAGAGCAATTTAACCTCTTTACAATTCCTCTCATCTATTTTGTGCTTCGGAGCTCTTAATTCTTACCATGCCCCATACCAAACTGGTTTTACAGAGACAAGTCACCTATGTTGCTCTGAAGATGCACCTTCTTTTCCTTCTCCTGGTCCTCTGTCTTCCTTTTGGGCAGACGGAAGCCACCAGCACCCCTGTTTTGACTGTTTGTTTCTATAGCGCTGCTGACGCAGCCTTAACACTAGCACAGCTGCATTACTATTTGCTTTTGTTAAAAATTGTCAGTAGTACACCACTTGTTCTTAAATGTTGAGGTTTTACAGCAGTTGAAACCATACCTGTTTAATGGCTGACAACTACTTGTACTGCTTTCTTTGTGTTTACTTTTATCAGCAGTATAGCTTGGCACTGTTGTTCTTACCTCAATCTTGCAGAAAAAAATTCTCATTTATAGCTCTATCTGTTGGCGCAAGCCCTTCCATCCCTGGAGAGAGTTAAAGGGACAAAGAGTACGAAAGGGATGCTTATGGAAAGAGAACCTGACATGTTGCCCAGGACTTATGGTTTGGCCTGGCACAGCCAGACAGGTGGCCAGGCAGGGAACGCAGAAGGTGAGGAATACAACACTTCAGAATAAGCGCTGACAGAAATACAAAATAAGGTTTTCTTCCTCCCTCTTATCACTTTAAAAAAAAAAAAAAAAAAAAAAAAAAAAAAGACAGCTTGGAAACCACATCATTGAAGCAGTGAACACACAGTAATGGAAGGACTCATTTTGGTCTTCCTGCATGGAAGTGACTTTCCAATTCTTGCAGCTGCACAGTGTGGGTCACCCTGCCTCCCCTGTTTTGCTCTCACAGATGTTACGATGGATATGGCAAGCAAATATGATCCAGCTCACAAACCTTGCGTCACTCTCAAGTCTGGTCCTGATGGACATCCAATTCCTCCTCAGGCAGCCAAAAAGCACATTCCATTGACATACAGCAGCGGCTGAGCCTCAGATAAGTGAGTGTTTCTTGGCAAGCGGTCAGGTCACCTGTAAATGCCTTTAAGTCAGAGCAACACAGGCAGGTAGAAATGCCAGGCGGAAACGATGGTGTAACGATACCCCCCGAGCTTTGCAGGCTCTGTGCCAAACGTAAAAAGGGTTGTAGCATAGCCCTGGCCAGGCTGGCAATGTTCAAACCGCTGGCGGTGCAAACCTCCACAGACCACCCTACGTTAAAAGCAGAGGTACAGCAGCCTGATCTGCGGCCAAAAGCACTACAGTACAGAAGCAATTGATCTTGCTGAAGAGCTGCTTCCAGCCTGGAAACATGAAAATGATGGTGACAGGAAAATTGTAGTACCAACACAGCAGAGGAAGCCTCCGTGCATGTTGCTTCCCGTGACCTACTCTGCGTTCATTGCTCTGATGTAGAGGGGCTTCAGGCGTTTCTGTAGGGCTGCTCTAGCCCAGCCTTTATTATTATCTCTTCACCATCCTGAACACAGCACACAAATGCAGTATTCTCACGTTGACAGCATGCTCTGCTGCCACAAGTCACTCTCGAGTTCTTGGACCCTCTACAGAAGTTGTGCAGATCACAGAGAAGGTACAATGGTTATGACCACCAGCAAAACCTGTCAGGTTTGTATTATAGCCAGCTGCTAGATGAACTCAAAGATCAAGTGCAAATTACCCAGGACACTCCCAGCACCGGCGGATGAAACCCAGCTGTCCCCAGAGGTAATATTAGCTACAGGTAGGGACACATGCAGTGGCACAAACACAGATAGGATATGAGAAACAAAAAGGATCAGACCCACAAGTGTTGCCTTCCAACTCACCCTACTCCCCAGGGACCTTGGAGACAAACACAGCCACAGAGATTTCCCTCAGAAATGACTCAAAGAGCTCCCTCAGACTCACTCTTTGTAAGTAGTGATCTTGTATCTGTCAATTTACATAGAAATCACAGAGGGAAATAAACCTAATGCAATCCGGAATAGCAAACAGCATACCTAAAATGTACGCTGGCATCTAGCAAAGCCAGTTCAGACAAGAAATGAGTTGATCACATAACATCTTGCATCGGATAAAACCGGATCCGGCAGATGATACAGATACATGTAGATCCGGCTCAGGAAGAGCCAGAAGTCAGTCTTCCTCTCCTGAGTCACTGCCTTCCTGTGATGCTACACGTTATAAAGGGCACTGCAGAACCAAACAATTACCTCCCAACCGTGTGACATAACATCCTATAGAATTTGCCATAGAATGTACTAGCTAACGTTCAGACTATTCAGTGGGCATGAGTGGTTTTCCACACATGCTTATCCATCCACCTGCACTCATTTAAATGACTGCCATCAGCATCTGCAATATCACCAGCTAGCAATAAAGACACGAGCTTTCATTACGTATGCTACAGGGCATATGCTGATCACGGGTTGGTGTCAAGAAAGAACATATTCTCCTTGCACACTATTATACAATTACAGGTAAACGTATTATGGGGATTTATATCTTCATTTGAAGCGTCTGGTATAAATCAACATCATGGGCAGGATACGAGATTAGAAGGATCATTGGGTCTTTCCTGATACAGCAAACAATTTGCTCCATATCAAGTGAAGCACTTTTTTTTTTTTCCCCCCCAATTCCAGTAACTCCATTCAACAGTTTCAATTTCCCTTGAATTGTTTTGTTGCAGCCTCCTCTGTGTGTCAATCACAAAGCAGAAACTAATCGTCCAAAAATGGCTTTTGCACTTCCCCAAACATCTACTAAATAGGACTCAGGCAAAGAGATTAAAAAGCTAAACTCAGCAACTTGTTCCAACTCTCCTCATCGCATTCCATTCACCAAGGGGGTAATTCTTTTTGCTTCAAATATAAAAGAACATTTATAATGGAGTTTATTTAGACCTTCTTGCTTTAAGTAAGCAAGTTTTTAATCTATCACATACATTCCTGTAATGTAGGTTTGATGTTAATGGGTTGTAAAGTGGGTAATAATTTTCTAACTGACCTCTTCAATCAGATTAGATCATATTATTGACCATGCTGTTTGTTTTATAACCACAATCATATTGTGGAAGAACATCTCTTGCAAGTAGCACATTTGTAAGTGCCCATTAAGGCAAAGGATGACAGGTCTGCATGTTTGGCACTTTTTAAATATTTCTTTTTACCTTGCTGGCAGTATTCCTATCAGCATCCTAAAACTATTCAGTTTGTATGTTTCCGAGTTCCTACTGTCTGGGGGTTTTCGTTTCGTTTTGCAAAGATGCTGTGCTATAAAAGCAACAAAAGCTAAAATATGCAAACACGGTAACTTCTTAAAAAAAGCACCCAAATCCACCAGGCATTCCTCCATTCCTTTTGAACGGTTCTTTTGGTCACTGCAACATTTCTACTTAAGAGTCAACCCTGGACATTGTTTCATAGTGACACTTGGCAGGAATTTTTCAGACAAACATTTGTAAGAAAAGGACCGTTCATGTGCTCTTTTCAGCACCTACTCGTGCATTCAATAGCTTCATTTAGCAGAGATTTTTATGCTCTTTAGACCTCCTTAACAGAAATGATAGCTCGTGGTCAGGCACCAGACTGGGACTGAGACTGATCCAGTAAAGCCTCAACCCTCAGGGCAAAGTCAGCCAAAGAGCATTTCAAACCTCAAGTTTCTCAGACAGTGGTTTCACATTCCTTTGTCACAGTGCGTTGTGTCTTCTGTGGGTGTCAGTGCAACTTTCTTTGAGGACAGACTGTGATCAGACCAATAATATGAGTACAGAATAGAAATCAAAAAGAAAACAGAAAAAAAGAAAAGAAAAAAAAAAAAAAAAAACCAAACACAAAAGCAGACAAACAAAACAGACCGGGGACTGGTTTGCTGCTAGAGGAAATGGAGCATCAATTTTTGTCATCAAGCCCTCTAGTGTGGCTTTGGCAAAAACGCTTTTCTCCTAACGTGTCAATTGTTCCTCTTTGAAATTAGGATAATATTTTCCCTGAATGCCCTCATTTTTTGCTTCGTTCATCAAGTTTTAAGGTTTTTCAAGGCAAGATTTATATTCAAGTGCTGTTCAACATAATAGGATCCCCATATTAACTGTGGATATTAAAAATGAAAATACGTTCCCATAAAGACTTCAGTTTCATGACATGAGGATCCCAACTAAAACAGCTGCAATATTTATGATGGGCAAGCAAGGGGAGGAAAAAAATATCCTTTCTTCCATTTTCACTTTATTACACTTCACTGACTCTCCAAATTGTGTTTCAGAGTTGCAATTGAAATGATAAGCACAGAAAAGTAAAGGCAAATGACAGAAGGAGCAGTAGTGGTGTCAGCTACACATTATTCTTTTCTAGCTGTTATTTCTAGTAATGAACCAAGCTGTTTTCCTCCAGTTCAATGAATATAAATACCCAGATATTCTCTCCCTCTCTAACACACTTTTTTCCTGAGTAGGTTTGCTATGAAATGACTGACTGATGATGAGTTGTTAACTTTTTATTACAAAAGTCATCTCTCTATACGATATCAAGATTTCTCCTACTGCAGTTGAAGTAACTTTTCCAGAACTGCATACACCAAATGAGATTCTAACTGTTGCTAAATCTGTTACTAAATCCCTACTGAATTTTAATGCAGAGTAATTTGAGTAATCTTTACCCTGCAGTAACTTGTTCATTAGGCTGAGCTTTTATGCACCTAAATTACCCAATATAATTTGGATTTGTGGAAAGTATTTCTTCAATACGTACACAGAGATTATTCAGTCCTTATTCGGGAAAACATCAATTAAGAGTTAAACTGAAGAACTGGAATTCAGCCCAACAACTGCTCGCTGTTGTCAGTTTGTTTAAATTAGGCTGCAACATATTTTTTCAGAAATGCAAACATGGTACAAAATACAGACAGAGGTTCCAAAATGTGAATTTCTAGCACAGCACAGCAGAAGGACCTGAGTAAGCTGTCAGTCATGTCAATAGAATCGTGGAATCATTTAGGTTGGAAAAGACCCTTTTTTTACCATGAGGGTGGGGAAGCACCGGAACAGGTTTGCCCAGAAATGCCTCATCCTTGGAAACATTCAAGGTCGGGTTGGACGGGGAAACCTGATCTAGTTGAGGATGTTCCTGCTCATGGCAGAGGCACTGGATTAGATGGCCTTTAAAGGTCTCTTCCAACCCAAACTATCCTATGATTCAAGTCCAACTACAAACCTAACACTGCCAAGTCCACCGCTGAACCACATCCCTGAGCACCGTACCTACCCATCTTTTAAATACGTCCAGGCATGGTGACTCAGCCGCTTCCCTGAGCGGCCTCCAATGCTTGACAACCCTTTCGGTGAAGAAATTTTTCCTAATATCCAACCTAAACCTCCCCTAGCGCGCAACTTGAGGCCATTTCCTCCCAAGTAACAAGCGACAGGACAAGAGACGAGACTGACTGTCAGTATACTTTCTAGCACAGCACAGCAGAAGGACCTGAGTAAGCTGTCAGTCATGTCAATAGAATCGTGGAATCATTTAGGTTGGAAAAGACCCTTTTTTTACCATGAGGGTGGGGAAGCACCGGAACAGGTTTGCCCAGAAATGCCTCATCCTTGGAAACATTCAAGGTCGGGTTGGACGGGGAAACCTGATCTAGTTGAGGATGTTCCTGCTCATGGCAGAGGCACTGGATTAGATGGCCTTTAAAGGTCTCTTCCAACCCAAACTATCCTATGATTCAAGTCCAACTACAAACCTAACACTGCCAAGTCCACCGCTGAACCACATCCCTGAGCACCGTACCTACCCATCTTTTAAATACGTCCAGGCATGGTGACTCAGCCGCTTCCCTGAGCGGCCTCCAATGCTTGACAACCCTTTCAGTGAAGAAATTTTTCCTAATATCCAACCTAAACCTCCCCTAGCGCGCAACTTGAGGCCATTTCCTCCCAAGTAACAAGCGACAGGACAAGAGACGAGACTGACTGTCAGTATACTTCCTAGGAGCAATATATACTACCACCATGCTTCATTTACGTGACCCATTGCTCTAGGATGACAATACTGTTTCTAGTGCTAGCTCAGGTATAGCCTTTTATGGGGTACCCAGAGTCCATATTACAACATATCATCATTCACTCTTCCCTTTTATACCCCTCACATATTAAGGGTAAATTAAAAGACATGAAAAGCAAAGAAAACCTTTTCTCCCCACAAAAATTCAGGTAAGTTCTGCTTGAGAACACTTCATGGTCACTCAGCGCTAGACTAGAGGCAGCTAAAAAAATGACTAATATGCTGTAGAGTTGATTTCATAAGGCCTTATGGCTCAGTATTAAACAAAGCACAATTACATATTGACTATAAACATAGGAAACAGTAAAACTTCCACTTGAACTAAACATACAATGATGGGAAGAAGTTTAAATCTGTAAATTCTAGTACCATCTCAACATTGAAACCTTCCTGCGTTACATTCTATAAAGCTGTTTTGAGTTTTTCAGCCAGAAACAGAAGTTTCTATCAAAAGGTATTTGGCTTTACAAAGCTAACATTTAATTTGAAGTTTTGATTTAAACAAAAAAGTGATTTTTAGAATTTTATTTTCAAAACTACTGATTACAAAAACATTGTTAAACATTCAGATACCCTGTCCTTTCACCATGCCTTTGTATGCTGTAGAGTTGTGTGATGGTTAGAGTCTCTTTTCTCTCACTTTTTTCAAACTCTTCTAATTCTGGAATAGCCAGATCAGATATTTCAAAACTTACAAAGTAGCTGAGACTGTTGCATTTTACCAGTCAAAATCCACTTGTGAAAGTAGCAGGATTAACCTACAGATGAATGTGGTTTTCCAAGATTAAAATACGTATGTAATTACAGCATATGTTATGAAGATGGTGGTTTATAATCAGAATAAATTGATTTGCAAGTCTGAAGTACAGCAAGAAGCAATTATTGTACCTGGCATCTGACTTACTCATTTAACAGACAGCTCTCTACCAGGAACCTTAGTTATATGTTGCTGAGACTTTTGGTGATGGTAACTTGATCTTAAAAGCTTCTCTTTAGCTCTCGCAGGTCAATACATTGTTTTGAAAAGAAAAGATCAGCAAAACTGGGTGGTTACAAAGCCTTGCTCAAACGTAAAGGTAGTCTTCATAGACAGCACACCAAGGCTATAAAATTAAAGAATGAACTCTAGCTAAATAAAGTAATGGTCCTCCAGTGGAAAGACAAAACACAATTAGAATTCACATACTTATTTCAAGATCAATATTTTTCTACTGATTTGCTGAGGAGGCTTTTATGAAATTTAAGCATAGTTCACTTTTAAATACTCTTACCACCAAAGGGTACGGTAGGCTGTATTAATTCCATCCCTTTTATAAATCAATAATTAGATTGCCGATTTGCTTAAAGTGCTTTGGAAAAAAAGGAAGGAAGATGGAAGCTATATTTTACCATTCTACAGAACGTGTTGAAAGGCTCAGTAACTCATACCATCACACTGAAAGATCATGACATTCGGAGACAACATGGAAAGAAATCAAAATCAAATATGAAAACTTTTCCTCACATATTTTAAGAAATTAGTTAATAAATTAAGGTTAACCATGACAGACTACCCAGAGCTGAAATACAATTCTTGGGTTAAGTCCATTTTCCCAGTGTAACTCATGCACCATAAGCATGGACATGCAAGTCTGGAGGCGGAAGCAAAAAGATATTAAGAGGCTGACAGCTTCTGGAGTGTTAAAGTGATACCGGTATGATTTCTGTGAGCTAGAGGCAGAGGAGAAATGAGAGGAGGAGAGAAGAAGTTATCCAGTCACCATACAGTTAAAAATGTGTGTCTTTGCATGATACTGTCCACTACTACCCAGCCATATTCGCCATGTGGGACTCCAGAATGAAATATACTACAGGATCGGCAGGAGTAATTTTCTTACAGAGAGGGATTGTGATTTGGAGAAAGAATACAAATAGTGGAAATAGTCTGTACTTGTGGATGGATAACCAGAACAGAGTTGGGCTCATAAGAACAGATGCACGTTGTGTAGACAGGATTAAAATCCTCTAGAACATTTGGAGGAATCCTTTAGGATATTTGCTAGCATTAAGGTTGACTCCTTAGGAAATTCCTAAGGAAAATTATATTATCTATATTCTCTTCAAAAGATTTAACAAGAGAAGTGAAGATACACTCCTTTCAGATCACTTCATTCCCTTCTGAAAGAAAATAAGAGACAAAGGGTATTGACAAAAAGTTAAAAACCCAAACCAAACAACAAAAAAAACCCAAACAAAAAAACCAAACAAAACAACAAAAAACAAAACCAAAAAACCCCACACCACGTCTTTTTCCTTCTGTTACTTAGATGCTGAAGTAATAAAGCATCTGTGGCCAATGAGTATCTAGTTCCTCTTACAACCATCCTTAAAAACAAAAATTAGGAATCATCACATCCAGTCTACTTTTCTACTCTGTGATATTTACATAGTATCTTATTCTACAAGATAACTAAAGAAAAACATTTTTTTCTTTTTCATTCTTTTACTGCAATCTTAAGGAATGTGTCAGAACTTTTAAATCATTCCTCTTACTTCCTAAGAAGGTGTATTAAAAGCCTAGCTCGATTACAACATTCATTCTGACTTATTTTAACTTAAAGCGTACACATCTTTACCTTCTAAAGTAAACCAGGAAAAGGCTATTCATTAAAAAAAAAAAAAAAAAAAAAACAGTTATCAAAGCAAAGGATATGTGCTTGTCTAATATCAAAAATTTCAGAATGAACCATACAGAAAATAATTCAATTTCTGAAGCATACATTTTGCTTGAGGTTTGTGCTTCAGGAATTGAGGGTTATTAAATGGAAATGTTTTATTAGGTTCAGGAAATTCCACCCCCCACCCCCCAAAGGAAAAAAAAAAAAAAAAAAAAAAGAGTGATTGGAGGATGGAAGATTATTAAGGGGAATTCTCAGAGATATTTGCCCTGATCTTCCATTCTTCTCAAGATGTGTGCTTTTGTCCCCAGCACATGGTACTGAATCAGATGGACCTTTATGTGCAATATACTCATGCTATAAGACTGGAAATTAAAAAAAAACAACTTTTGTGTAAAACAAGGAAAGACCACAAAGGAACACCAAGTTAGTGCTTTCTGTCAAAGCTAAGGTTGCCAACCGATAGGATGGTCTCATAGTTGAAAACTTGAAATACGGATATTGCCCTGATTAAAAAAAAAAAAACAAAAAAAAAAACAAAACACCCAAAAAAAACAGGCATTTTGTGAACAAAGAGATGAGCATTGAAGTTTTCCTGTGAACCACAAATTTTGCACTCCAAGTTAATTCTGAAAAAGAACAGTGGAATGATAAAGGAGTCACTGGTTGGAGGATGACAGGAAGGCGACTTGTGTTTTGTTAATGATTTACATCATCACAACACATTTGCAATACCTGAATTCCATGTTAACTAATGCCTACCTGATACATTGAAATATTGGTGTATTGATACATGATAATTCAGCAAAACAATAAAAGTTCTTCTCTAGATAATCTAGGCAATTATATTGTTCATCCTTTCATTAGTAATCAAAAAATTAAGTAATTATAGCTCAGCTTAACCTTAATACTCAGGGTGCCTGGTAGATCCCTGTATGACCTGCTGCACCCCTAGACAGGTGAACATACTTGTTCCTTCTGAAAGATCCCGGCACTGCAGACACTGCCTTGAGGTAGGAGTCTCCTGTCCGATGTCAGCGGGTCCCATACAATTCTTAAAAATCTGAATTGGATCCAAGAAACACAAGTCAATCATAGGTGGCCAGGGAAATGCCTTTTATGATACATCCCTGCGTGCTCTGGCTTCTTTCCTCCGTGCCACCATTCCCAAATAAGTTTTGATGCAAAGTTATGACTTTGTTTCACCAATTACTTGTGGGGATTAAGCCTCCTGGGAGCGTACAGTTGCCCCAGAATTGCCCTAATGGTGGGCTGGAGCAGAGTCTGATACTAGAGAGTCTCTTTCACATTATGCAAGAATCACAAACGCTCCTCTCCTGTATGAATCACAGAATCATAGAAAGGTCTGGGTTGGAAGGGCCCCCAAGGATCACAGAGTTCCAACCCCCCTGCCACAGGCAGGGACACCAACCTCCAGGCCTGGATCTACACAAGGTTGCCCAGGGCCCCGTCCAACCTGGCCTTGAACACCTCCAGGCACGGGGCATCCACCCCCTCTCTGGGCAGCCTGTTCCAGCACCTCACCACCCTCTCCGTAAAAAAACTTCCCCCTAATATCTAATTTAAACCTTCCCTCCTTCAGCTTCAATCCATTCCCCCTTGTCCTGCCATTTTCTACCCTTTTAAAAAGTTGGTTCCCCTCCTGTTTGTACGCTCCCTTCAGGGACTGGAAGGCTGCAATGAGGTCCCCCCGCAGCCTTCTCTTCTCTTCTCCAGGCTGAACAAGCCCAGCTCCCTCAGCCTCTCTTCGTAGGGGAGGTGCTCCAGCCCTCGGATCATCTTTATGAATGGCGGGTCCTGGGTTGTGGAGCCCTGCAGCCCCCTTGCATTCTAGCAGCAATAAACCAAATAATGCCTACCCTTGGCTGGCAGATAGCTGCGTAAACGAAAACGCAGTTAGTAATGAGCAGCAGCTTTCTGAAAGGAGAGATAACTGTAGTTGCGGAAATTGATAATTTTGCAGGTTTTGTTTAGGAAGGAGGCACCATCCACAGCTTAGTTTTAATCTGCTTTAGAGAACAAACTATATTACTTTTGGCATCAGATAAATACAAAAAGGAGACCGAGGAGATTAATTAGTTTTAGTTTACTGAATGCCCTTCATTATTATTGTTGGAAAAATGCACTTAGGCAGCTAATAAGGAAAGTATTTTAACTCTAATGGACATAAACATTGTATTAGGTTTTGGCATTAGAAAATGGAAGCAGAGTTGTCTTAAGGATGGCTGACATATTAAATACCATCTTCTATTCTTCCGCATTAGAAATGTTAATTGGACAACAAAAGACATCAATATACCAGTGAAGTTCTCCTCAAGTATTAGCAACTTTCCCTGGTGACCTGACAGTACTGGATAGGTGAACAGCTGCTCAGGAGTGCAACCATTATGAATTTTATTCCACTTAATAGCAGATGCAGGAAATGGGAGGTTATATTACAGATCAATACACAGGCTAAGGGAACCTGACAACCTTTGGTTAGAATCAGAAGAATAAATGGCATTAATTAATTTGCAGAGTTGTTGAAAAAAAAAATACCTTATTTTTTGTAACTGAGACAGACTAGAAATGCTCTGCTCTGAAATACAATATTGATTAATGTGAAAAGCAGCCTCAGTTATAAGTATCCTGCCACTGTAGAACTTGTAAATTCTATTTAAGCAGTCACTTGAAAAAAACTTAACTATTTCTTTTGATCCTCAAATATTTAGGTGACGTGATAGTACCTACCTGTACTGAATATACTTCCTATTTTAATAATGACTCTATAATGACAATTAATTTTTAAAAGCCAGACTTTTTAACATTTGCAATTATGCTTATATATTTACAGCCCCCTAACTCTGAAACTCCAACCCCAAATGTCAGAAGAATGTAAGAAACTACAGTTACAAACTCCACTTGTAACTGGAGTTTTTTCAAACTTATCACTTCAGAAGAATTGTATAACAGAAGTGCGACGCACTCAAATAGCACTGCGATAGCTTTAGCCTCTGGATGCATTCATAGGATACAGGAACGTAAAAGGTTTTTCCTATAAGGGGTGAGCACACATTAACTCCAAAGTGCCGCACAAGGGATGCCGAAAAGGAGCTCACATTCCCAATGGTTTATTAACAGGGCCCATCACTGATGGCATATATTGACTCTAAAAGTGAAAGTTACTGTTGGAAAAAGAGGGAGCGAGGGAGGGAGGAGGGGGAAATATGGGAGCGCCTTCAGTGAGAGACAGCTGCTGCACCGTTAGTCAACAGCAAACACGGTACAGGCACCTTTTTAGGTCCCCTAATGCAAAACAAAAGCTGCGATCAGGGGTAGAAAAAGGGGTACAATGGGGTGACCTGCACACCAGTATGAGAATCTGCCATAGCAGCAATATCCGCGTTTTCAGCTGCAAGGCCATGGAAGCAACAGCACAAGAACTGCAAGGGGAAAATACTGTCCTTTTGCCAGATTTGGGATTTTGAATGATTAAATCGGTACTTTTATTTGGGAAAACAAAAAAGGAAAAGCTAAACTGCTGCGACTATACATCCAAGATAAAATTTCGTCTCACAACACTATCACATACCTTGACAGAAAAACCTCTAAGTATATCTCCATTCCTCAATATGTAACTTAATAAGATCTAAGCTTTTAGTTCTATTGAATGTTTCTAGGACTTTTTCCTACGGCACTGTGCAGTCCTTGCCCCCGGAACCTCCCAGGGTGCAGGGGAACTTTCTGCGTAACTAGGTCTTAGCTACCAGGAAGCACCTGCTAGCAGAGGGGACTCAGGATCCCCATGGTGTTTGATACCTACCTATCAAAAACACCACCCCCCCCAAAAAGCATGCGCTAGGGAGGACAGGAAAGACGAAGGGCTCACCCATTCAGGTAGCTCTTGATGAGGCTTGTCCCTGAAATTAATACTGAGCTGTCTTTTCAAGGGAAATGAGGACCAATCCTGTCTTCCGTGTCCTCAGTGAGCAGAGATAATACCACTTGTTCCTGGGGACAGGTGGCCTCTCTACCGGATCAAAGCAGTCCCGAGCTGGGGCAGTCAGCCTTAAGGGGTAATGACAAGACACAAACCAAGCAAAGGAAAAATAGCATGAGTCATTCTGACTTGATCTTTGCTTGGGGAATTCTCTGTATGCATCATCAAAGATGGATCTAAATATGAACACCACCATTAACGCCTTACCGTTCACTGGTACAACGCTATTCTGAGAAAACCTGCAGAAATCTGTATATACTCCTTGTTCTAAAAGAAGCGACATGAAATCACTGGCTGTTTAATTCTCATCCTTTACACTCAGCTTACTGGCTTTTACATTTATCTGTTCTTGCAGCAGTGACTAAAGCTAGTTGTCATAAACTGCAGACAATGTAGTCAAAAAGGGCTCCACAAATGTGTGGGAAAAATCTACCTGGGCTTGTTTTCTGCACCTCACTCCTCCTCAAAAGCTTCCCAGATCAGTGCTTCCACTTTCCATCTCCACACACACGGGGGCAGGATGGGAAATGGGCAGGCCAGAGCATCCTTGATACTTTGTCCACATATTTGACATTTGTTCCTCTCTTCATATTTTTGTCCTTCTGTTCACTCACAGTAGCACCTCTTCGCAGCTCCAAGGGACGATTTTGTAACAACTTCTCTTCCAGGACAACCACCACTCACAGTTATTTATAACTCCACAACAAAGCCCAATGCATTCTGGTTTAGATCACCTTCTCACTGAGAAGATTTTAGCCTATTAGAGAGCTCTGTTTCCTATTGTCATCTTTAGTTCATGTATTCTTCGTAGCCTTTCCCCTGGCCACGATTTCACCACAGACAGTAACCCAATACCACACAGCCGCTCGCTCTCTCCCCTCCCTCCCCCAGTGGGGTGGGAAGGAAAATCAGAAAGGAAAACTCATGGGTTGAGATAAGAGTTCACCAGGCCAGCAAAAGAAAATCATAATTACATATTAATAATAATAAAAATA
>KL255453.1:18576-32905 GCA_000699545.1 Podiceps cristatus
TTTCAGATTTTCTTCCCTTTCAAAACCAATTTAATTGCGATCTCCAGCAAATGAATACTCTGTCTCTTTTTCAAAGTCATTTAACATTTTCATTTGGAAGCCCATTTTGCAGAATTCTATCTTGTATTGTTCTTTATCTAATTCACAAGGGCTGTGTTGTTACATGCATAAGAAACGTAAGAATAAATATTTGCATCAGTTGTCAACTTTCTACCCTAATACTTATATATAGAAAGGTGATATATTAACTATTCTATTGAATATTTTTCATGCTTTTGGGGGCTTTTACTAACAAAAGTCAACATGGAGGGAACTAAGATATTTTTTCTTTTAAAAAGTAATAAATATCAGAGGCACTTATCCTCAGCAGAAAAGTGATTGCAAATGCATATTCTGAAATAGAGGCAGGTAGAGAAGATGGCACATGCTTCCTCGGTGAGGCAAGACTGCGTGTAGACAGTAGCGCACGTGGGCGAAGGGGCTGAATAACCCAGCCGGTGCCAGGAGCCCAGAGGCACCCTGGCTGAGCGGCAGGACTCAGCCACCCTTCTCCAGAGGTTTTTGACAAGCGCGGGCTGCAGACTTGGGGAAGCCGGGGCGTGCCGTTTCTCCTACATTAGCTACGCCAGCACAACTGCCTGCAGGGCCCAGCTCTGAACTCGCCACGCAGCTAAGAGCAAGCAAGGCCAGAGACATCTCATGCCACCATAGCGTGCTACAGCTGTGGTGCAGCTTCCCCGGGGAGCTGGGGGGGAGTAAGCACGTCTGCCTTCTTCCTGGTGCTGTTTATAGCCTCTCTGACCAGCACTGCTATCTGCCCAGCACGTTTTACAACAAAAAGCTGTGAGAGATGAGGAATAAGATCGGCCTTAGTTCCTCCCACTTCCTGCATCTGGTTGCCTTTCATCTGCCTCTGTAATGGCGCACACACACACAAGACATTTGGCTTTAAGTCCCTTCCCACCTCCCTGACCCACGCTCACATACATCACCAGGCACTTCAGAACCTGCTCTTCTCGAGAGGCTGCTGCTCGCGACACAGGATTCCCCCTTGCATTTCCTCCTCCTGGATTTGGGGAGCTCACCTTCTCGTTGCCTGCTTTCAACTTCCCTTGCCACCCTCTAGACGGGTGCTGGGGTGCAGTAGAAGGTGGAGAAGTGAAAACTGCGTTATAAAAATCTACAGTTTGAGAGTGCTTTATTTAATTTTTCATGTCCCTAACGTAGTTTTGTTAATCTTGCTTGGTTTAGCTTCCTAAATATTAACATAAATGACATTTTTCCACAGAGATGTTTTCCCCATGCAGAAATATGTATATAAGGTGGGAATCAGGGAAGAGAAAGAGGAAAACCCCACAAAGGCCCAGAATTTATCAGTCTCCACCATGAGAATGCAACCTTCCACGCATCATTTTCTGGTACGGTAACCTTTCACAAGTCAAGCAAGTTAGACTGTTTTGGTCAGACCTACCTAGGTACTTCACCTACTGTGAAGTTCAACAATTTCAAGTGCTTCAGAGTTCTAGATGTAAGGCCCAAACTTAAATGTTTTAATAAAGCTATTTATACAGTATTAATAAAGCTATTTATACAGTCTATTTATAAATTGCTTCAGTTTCCTCTCCTTCAGAATGTTTGCCGAGCTATATAAACTATTGTCAATAACTTTAAATGCAACTTGTTAATACTTAAGTAATTAGTGGTCTTATAACACTAAAAGGTTTTCAGTAAAATTACTGAATTATTTTTTTTTTTTTTTTTGCAATGTCTTACCTTGTCTCATTGAAAATAGAGGCATAATGTTTAGACTGCAGAGTAATTTAATTTTTAATGGCTCGGGCTCTTAATTTTCAAGTTACTATATTTGGGTTAGGAATTCTGTAAAGCTGGAATGAAATTTCTTTCCAACAATGTAGTAGTCGTATTTTTTTAAAAAAAAAAAAAAAAAACCAAAAAAAAACAACAACCAACCAACCAAACCAAACCCAACAAAGAATCTTTGCCATTTGTTTCATTCCATCTGATACTATAAAGTCATAAATTGCACAAATTTTCAAATTAATTTGCCTGAATACATGTACTAATAAAGGAATAAAGAAAAAGCAAACGAGCTATGTGATTAAGTTGTGTGATATTTCAGGCACCACTCTTTTCCTACAACTAAGTACTGCTTATTCTGCCACCACACTATTCTCTGCAGGCTTGGCCTTCAGGGTACACCACATGCATATAGAAAAGATAAGAAAGGTAAACAAGATGCTATAGGAGGAAGGCCTCAGTGACTGACTCCTTAGCTCCATATAGGTGATTGAACAAGCTTAAGTCCACACTTTTGAGATCAGCATTCTGCACTGCCATTACATTCTATTTATTTTCATCTTTAAGAGCCTAAATGTTAGCGATGGATCAGGTCAGTAGGAAAGTGCACAGAGTAAAGCGCACCCTTTCTTTCTTCTCACTAAGAGTTGTAATTTCTTTGGACTCCAGTTCTGAATATTTTCCAACAAAGAAAAAATTGAACATTTAATACGTTGTATGTTCTTCTCCCTGGGGGGAAACAGTGCAAATTAGGAAGTATAGAGCCTAAATGTTATTTAAAAGACCCCATCAAATTCCACGTGGGTAGAGGTGACAGGCATCCTGTCAAGGGCACCTATTAAGCTCTCTTCAGAACTCTTACATCTCTTTCAGAAAAACACCCCATTTTATCACAGGGCCCAGGTTCATCATGAACCTTAAGGTTCAGTAAGTGAAAGAGGAAAAAAGTGGGGTGGGGTGGTTGGTTTTTTCTTTTCTTTAGTCTAAAAATGCAATTCAGGATACTTTATAAGGTATGATCTAATTCTTAACTCTTTGCTGATTCAATATAGATTGGTGATAAGATTCCATCAAACACATTATTCTAAATCCCAGTAGAATAGCCGCTGCCATTTCCAGATTATATCGCAAGGTATTATACATACACTCCCTGCCTTAATGAACTGAAGTATGATATCATAAGGTTTTAGCGTCCAAACTGGAAGGTTTTGAAATGTGACATGGTACCAGAACATCAAATGTGAAGACTGAACTTAAAGTATGAAAGACACTTTTAGATATATTTTACTAATATCACATTTTAATCTTTTAGCATCATCATACCCCAGCAATTTAAAAAAGCTTTAGGCCCTCCACTTGCTGTCTACATACACCCAGTTACAATTATGTCCATTAGTTGCCTTGGCAACGGAGGCAGAGGTTAAGTCATTTTCTAGAAGAGGCCCAGTGCAAATTATGGCATTACACCAACTTATTGCCAATCGTTTTAATTAAAACATTTCGCTTTCAACTCAGCTAACAGCAGAGATCAGTAAACAGGGCAGATCAAATTACTGATATTTAAACTCCCCTGCCTTTGGAAAGGCCCACTGTAGCTTAATTACCGTTGGGCAGGACTGATGGAGAGCAAAGAACCAAAATCACTCAGGTATGCCTCAACAGACGAAAAATACGATATCATAATTCTAAATGTGTGCAATGCCAAATGAAACTGATATAATTTCTAGGCAGTTACCAATGTGCTACGACAGCATCCATGATACTGGCAACACGAATACTTTTTTTCATAATGTTCCTCTGCCTGTTCCTCCGTTCAACGCTTTCCAAGAGGCAGTTGATGAGGCAGAAGATACACACCCCATTCTTCTTCTGTGATGGTGAAAACTTATTTTTGGCGTTGCCAATAAAACGCGATAGAGCACAGCAGACCTAGAATACCCAATTCTCATGTACCTCGGGACCAGGGGAATACCTTGCAGCCACAGAGGAGAAAGGAGAGGATCTTCCATGAGGAACAGCTTTTGAAGAGGACACAGTGTACGCAGTATGAGTTGAGAAACAGGGAATCGGGCAAGGAGATTCTGGGTCCAAGGCTCACGGGAAGAAACACTCCCTTCTCTCTAGCAAGCTATGCTTTCCAGGGTGAAAACTTCAGAGACCTGTAGAGACTACTGAAATACTGTTATAATAAAGGACATTTTTCTTGTTCTTGGCAAGTGAATTGCAAAAGAAATAATGCAGACAGATCACCTCCTCCTAGCTCCTAAGTAGACCAATTATTCTTTCCAACCAAAATTCTTAGGGGTCTATATTTTTATCATTAAAACACAACTATAAATCTATTGCTAATTTATTGCAAACTAACACAGCTTTTTTTTTTTTTTCTGAGTGAATAAAATTCTGAATATGTAATAATAGTTATTCATGTGCTGACATTTCTGAAATGCACTGGCATATAATTCTTATACTGGTATTTTATTATACAGCTCGTTTTGATGAAAATGTAGATTCCAAAAGAAGAGGATTAAATCAGAGAAAGAAAATATGCATTAAGAAAAAGCCATTATTCCTCAGCTAATTGCAAAGGCTAATCAGAATAATTAACCTAAGAGGAATTGTAAAAAGACACCTACTCTCCAGTATATACAAATGTATTTAAAAATCCAGGACTACTTCTGCAGCTGGCCTTCTAAGTTATCTTAGTAACTACCGTAGCACTTCCATGCAATCAGAAGTAGTGGTAATTTGTAGAGAAAATAAGCAGAAAGAACATAAGTCTGTCCATAAAAGCTAAGCTTCCAAGGTACTTCAAGCCACTGAATATTTTAATACTTTTTTTTCTCCTCCTCTGCTAATTACCTACTTAGTTCCATGCACAGTAAGATTATTTTATATGACTATTTTGAAATCCCAAGAAGTTTGCCACCCATTTTCAGAAGTAGATGCTAATTGTGTTGTGTTTTGCAACAGATTATGAAACAGTTGAGCAGAACCCAGTGATAACAACGTGAAAGCCATGAAAACAAGACTCTCTCTTTAAAGAATACAGCATTTTATATGATAAATCAATATTTCTTTTTTCTACACAAAAAAGTTATAGTACAAGCCTCTTGCAAGCTTCGATCTGGCACTGCAAGTGCTTTAAAGTCTTAGATGCCAAAGTCATGTTAACAAGAACTCTCGCAATAATAAGAGAACTCTCGCAATAATAAGCCTTTTTTTAAAAAAAAGGCTATTTTTAGTCTTCCTATCTGTCCAGAAAATTAAAAACATAACTCCAATCCCTTATCTCAAAAGCCTAACATTAAAAAAACCCACACAACTAAACAAACTAAATAAAAAACAAGCCATAAACAAAAAAAAACCCCATCACACCCTCAATTGTTTGTTTATATTATTATTATTTCCAGATTGATAAATTGAAGTTATAATTTGTGGGGACTGATATAACAAAACCACAGGACTATCATTCTTGTATACGCTGAACTCATTAACACTACTATTAGTTTAAGGTGATATTTCAGCTTGCACCAAATACCGATATGATAAAACTGTTTGACGGTCACTTGCTCTTAACACTGATAGCACACTGAAATGTTGATGTGTCTGCTTTATTATGCTTTTTGATTTTTGTTTGTTTGTTTGTTCTACGATTTTTCTCATTCCCTTTTAATAAACTTTTTTTTTTTTTTTTTTAGAATTAAGTATCAGCTTTTCCCCAACTCTGCAAAAACAGACTGGCAAATCAAAATTTTCTGATACCAGAATCACTTGACTTTAAGTCAATTTCTTAATTATTTTGCCAAACCAAGGCCTTGCATCCAACAATATAGTTTTTATCCAATCAATTGGTACTTTATTGCAGCCATTTAGGCCCACTCAATTCAGGTCCACTTCAGCAGAAAAGCAGGACATTTCATCCATCCAGTCCAAAGTTTTTAAGTGGCTCCTCTTCTGTTCCAAATTCATAATATTTTGATGACTCAAATACTACTTTGTTGATTTTTTTAAGTCATTGATTTGATTGATTGCAAGGTTTGAAGAAATTACAGGAAAACAATCAAGTGAAGCCTGATAAGGAATAGTTCAAATTGAATTTCATCATGATAAAGATGCTCTTAAGCCTACTTCATGCTGTTCCAGACTGCATTTGATATTTGACCTCAGTCAGACCAAATCTGCATCACCAAAGGATTCTACTTTTAATGGATTCATATTTAAAGCTTAGCTTCTTTTAAGAAGAAAATGCAAACATCTGTGACTTTGATTGCATTTAGCGCTCTGAAAAAACACAGGGATAAATAATATTAACAAAGATGATATCCTTTCAAACCAGTAATTTCTTGTATGCCTAAATTTACTAATATTTTAGTAGCTAAAAAATGACAGTTCCTTAGAAAAGCCTATTTTACTAATGAGTGAAGTGATTTACAAGAGCCAAAAGGATGGATATTTAAGTTCTGGAACCAAGACAATGCCTTTAATGAAGAAAATTTATCCCCAATCAACTTCCACCCACGCTCCCACTACTGGTGCTCTTAAGGGCAACAAGAGGCATTCCGTAAATGAACCTCGTTCCACCTTCCTCATCACTAGGCACTCTATCTTGTACAAGGACTTTGTATACCGACAACATACACACATGTACATATGGACATACCCACACTCCAGTATGGCTTCATTACATCAAGAATCTGATAGCCTCAAAAACCTCAGCTTTGGGCCAGCTTTCCATTATAGAAGGAACAGAAAGAACCTAGTATAGTACCGCAACATAATTTACATCAACAAAATAAGAGTACTTATGTTTAAAGGTAGCATTGTAATGAGTCAAGATCCTGACTCTAAATGCAAAAATTATTTTTATACTTAGATTACTGCCTCTACATGATTTTATACTAAACATGGATTTAATGTCTCCAGAGAAAACCATAGCTTTGCAAACAGCTTCTTAGGGATCTTATTCAGTTCTAAAAATGCTTAGTTCCCATACATTATGCTCAATTTCAACTTCAGCCACCTAAATGTCTCATCTATTCTCTAGCATCATCCTTCTTTCAGCAACGTGCTAAGGTCAAAGACGGTCTTTTCACCATAGCTATCTAAGATACCTAACCTACGAGCCACTGCCTTGATATAATGATTTTGGGCTTTTGTACTGGACTTTTATATGACAATATTTTACATTCATCATATAGATTGGGAAATTAGTAATTTGAGTTGTGTGTACTGCATTTGTTTTATTTTGCATTTGCTTTTAACTTTTCCTTCTGCAAAGCCCCTAAACCCAATAAAACAGAGACACTCACAACACGGGAGACTTCATTCAAATAAAAATATTTTGGGTAAAATATTTGATTTAGACTAAGAACACCAGGCTGCACAAATACATCAACTGAGGGATGGTGCACTCAGACCAAAAGAATCCTGAAAATCCCGAGATCCTGAATCAATGTATTAAAAAAATAAAAAATAAAGAAGAGGAAAACATAAAACTGCTGAAGCACTAACTATAAAGGCAATTTAGTCTCCTAAGGGCTGTACTACAGGAACACAAGACAATGGGGAAGGAAGAAACTCAGAGCATAGACATATATGTTGCTATGAACAATCACATCCTTGAGGCAACAACTTTCACATGGGTTTGGTTTGGGTTGTTTGGTTTTGTTTTGGGTTTTTTTTGTTTGTTTGTTTGTTTGGTGTTTGTTTTGTTTTGTGGTTTTTTTCCAATTACTTTGACAAGGAGAACCTCATGTTGGCCTCAAAAAACTGTAAGGTTATTTATTTCACTTATTTAGAAGACTAAAAATTCATTTGGTAATGCAGATTCTAGGTGGATCAAGAATTCTCTTGCATTTTGGAAATTTCCAGTGGGAAAGGGAAGGAACGCCGAGCAAATGAGCCTCCTGCCCTTGGGGGAAGTCCTGCACACTGCTCCTCCTCTCTCACTCTCACCCACTCAATATGTAAATGTGGATGTAAATGAGAATCACCTGAAATCCAAGACATGCAGCACACACCACTGTCCAGTCCTTACACGGCCAAGCAATAGGAGACCTAAACTCACTTCCCAACCCTCAAAGAGTCAGAGTCAACCTAAGCCTCTGTTTCAGTAACTAAGGATGAACTAAGATCGATTAGGATTTATTGCATTTGATTTCTACCCACAAGGAAATAAAGACACCTGTTGCTAATACCAATGGGCCACCTGCCAAAAAGAAATCTTAGGAAACCATGCAAGAACAGATACAAGAAACCACCCTGATTATCACTGAAACTCTCCACGAAGCGTAAGTCCTTTCACATCTCGATCAGCTGCGAGAATGAGCCAGTCTCTCGTTTCCAGTTTCTTCCCTGAATACCTGCATACATCTATCGCTTGCTTCTCCTTACTGCCCCTTTGGGAGCAATGCCTGTTAATTGAAATGGCCCCCTCCGTAACAGTCAGCAGCTGGTTTGATTACTGTATTCCAATAAATAATATGGCTACATTAATTCAGACAGAGCAATTAACACACAGGCCAGACATTTTTACTGTGTCACTTTTACTGTGTACTACCAATTAGGTGTTTCTATCTGCAATACCATCCCCTATTGAAAGCCAAATAAATTCAGCTACAGTTTGATCTTTCCAACAATCGTGTCCCCCATTAAGAAGCATCTGAAAGTACCTTTCAAACCATTCACATTGATCCTCTGTTCCCTGAACTTGCATCTGGATTCACACTCAATCCTTTGCATTTGCCTTATATTTTAAAGGAGCTAAAATAAATGTTAGTATTTTGGATTAGCTACTAAAAATGACATTGGCTAATTAGATATATGTTTGACTTTCTGTTATTTAGATTCACCACAAGTGTCATTCACACAGAAGGAAGATAAAAATTACTCCCTAGAAAAATTAATATTCTATCAAAGCAACACTAAAACTTCACCAGATTCGGAAAGGTGAAGAGGAGGTATTTGTAAAGCACCACAGTTTTTCCATAAGAGCATCTCATCTTTTGTCAAAGATGTTGCATCACTTCTCACAAATTTAATTTTCAGGGAGAACAAAGAAAACAGTAGTTTAGTAAGTTGTGTTACAGCTGAAACTGAAGGGATCACAAGATAGGTTTTATTCACAGCTTAGAGGTTTTCTGAATCAGAGCTAATTTTGAAAATTCTTTATCATTGTTAAGTAGGATAAATGATAGATGTATTTATTTTTGGGGGGGGGTTTTGCTTGGTTTATGTTAAGTGGGTTATATTATTACAATATTTTTGTACGCATTTAAGAGATTACAAGAGTTCTTTGTGCCCATATTTCTCTCATGCTAAAAAGGCTTTAGTGTTCCTTGCTTGGGCAGATCTTTGACAGTTTCTGGTGTTTTCCAAAGAACCAGTGCTATTAGTCTAATTCAGACAGATATAAAGCTGTTATAAAACTAACCGGTACAGAGAAACTAAAGCTGTAGTCACACGTAAGGACATTTCATGCTTACTGATCTTGCATTCTTTTCAGGTTGTATCTCTAAAAACGGAAATAAGAGCTATCATCATTTGGTTTTCCTGTCTCATCATGTTCACTTGAATCCTGGTCTAAATGCCTTCAGGAACAACTATTTTTCTAACTGTTGACAATTAAAAGAAAATTAGCACTTTTAGGAATATCCTGAGTACACTTTAAAGGAAACGTGAATTAAATGCTCAAGAATGAGTCCTTGCTTGAGAGAAGCATGTTGTATATTTTTTTTACTTTTTAGTTTGGAGCAAATCTTCATCATACAGTCTCTTGTTTTGGCTTATCAAATAAATACTGCAGTTTGTTATTAAAGCTATTAAATAGAAAGAGAAGGAAGCAATAGCGGTTTCATACTTCAGATTATTGGTTAACCCCCTCACTCAGTTACACGAATATGAAGATCTTTAAGCATTACACAGTGTAAAGGCAATGTAGAAACCAGGCAGCATTTTATTGCATGATTTCTCCAGAAATAGGCTTCCCATCCTCCATTAGAATAAAAGCCAATTTTCAAAAATACTGGATAGAAAGCATGAGATACCAATCACGGTAAAAGATATTCGATCCTGACTGCTCTCTACATGCTGTGATTGTGCTCCACAAACTGTCCTGTTCATTCAAAACATCCGAATTGTAGTTCGTCACAGTTCAAGAAAGCGATAAACATTTAACATATTAAAAAAACAACTGAGAAGTTACTAGCTACACTGCCTTTCCCACCCCCCTGAACTTCTCTAATTTCTTAAAGCTTTCTTCACCTCTTCTCTTCGCTGCATAGCCAGATATCAGCTTTCTCCCCACAGACCCCCTGAGCTACGCTCCCGCAGATGGCAGCTGTGAAACGAAACAGAGCCAGTAAGCGCAGTAGCTTTACAAGTGCCTTTAAGGAGCCCGTAGCCACTCAGTGCGGTAAGGAACACAGAAGCGATAGCTTCTGCCATGTAAAATCTGCTTCCTGGATTCTCTGTGCAGGCAGAGAAAGCAATTTCAAGGAGAAAGGAAATTCAAAGAAACAGGTATAGGCCTACTGCCACCTTACTCTTGGGATCTCCTGTAAACATCAGGCATAAGGCAATGTAGACGTTTGTCACAATCGCTTGAAATGAATGCGGCCTGCTTGCATGAGTCAATTCGTCTTATCACCTTCCTGTCACCTGACTTGGTTATTGATATCTAAACTAATTAACAAGTGCTCATATGCAGAGAAACTAATGCTGGTTCGAGATATTAGGAAAACGTAGTAAGTTTGATGGTATTTTAAAAGTGGGTGGAGCTGCTGGCAAACTGAATGTTGACACCTCCAAGCTCAAAGCTCAGGGGCACAAGGAACTTCCCCGGAGCGGGAGCTCCTGAGCTGGAGCAGGCAGGAGGGTACTGCATTCCTACTAAGCCGAAAAACAAGCAACACAACTCCTTGGGCAGAAAGTTAAAGGGCAGTTCTTAAATATCTGCTTTAGGAAGTGTCTGGGATTTTTGAAACCTCTCTCTGGACTACATAGAATTGCCTTCCCATACAGCCTAGAATACAAGGATACTGGGGTAATAGGGGACGGATACAAACCCCCCAAAGCATTTTATTCCATCTGTAGCTATTGCCCTCTCGGACTTCCCTGACCACAGTCTACCAGTGCTGCCCACATATCTGATCTGCTTGTGTGACTGGTCGCTACCCTGTTTCTGCCAAGATAGAGAGGTGACCTCGGAAGGTCCTGTTTCTGCTAACTGAAGTCATCTCGCAGTAGAGGACACTCGCTGGAGTGACTCAACCAGCAGGCTGGAGGAGACAGCAAGAAGCAGGAGGCAGTCAGCACGTCCTCGGTGGGAAAATCACCCCAAGGAACTATCAGAGTCAGACTCTGGAAGTTCATGTAAACTTTTTTTTTTTCCCCTTTTTTAAATTCATCAGACAAAGGGCTTTAAAATTTTTTCTGTTAAATAATAGAAAATACCACATGATGACAACTCATTGACTGAGCTTAAATAACAGGCACTTGGATAAATATTATGCACTGGAAACAACTTACAATCAGGAGGAGAGACAGCCAGCATTTGTACAGACACACCCACAACAGAGTAATAAAACACTTGAATTCTCTGCAAGCCCTTAGAAGAGGAATTAAAAAGCGGGTTGTGCTATCTTCCTTTTTACCCACACCGCAAACAAAGAAAAACATTTCTCCAGATCAAAAACTTTTGTTTGTTTTATGAATTACAGGATCAGATCTAGATTACCCCCTCCTAGCACTACCTTCTTGCTCCTTTGCTCTTGCACGCTAAGCAAATGAAAATATCTTCTCACAGGTCTTCTCAGTAGCACTAAAACTACTCTCAAAATAGGCTTTATAATCCACTCTCGTATTCAGCACTTATATAAACCCCAAGTAAATACTCCAAGTGTTTAAGTTAATTCTATTCTTCACATTTCCTCTGTTATCACAGACAACATGCACAAATGAAGAGCACAGCCACCTCGGCCTATGGAGACAAGGAGAAACAGTAGCTCTCTAAGGACTATAAAAATGTTCACTCACATAAAAACATACATTAATCTTAAATACATGGATGATGCCAAACTTCAATAATACCAGAAGAATCTGATGGGCAGTGTGAAGTATCATAGTAAGACTTACATTGCTTGTCTTCATTGCCTTCAACTGCTCTGTAAAACAGACAGCACAAATAGATTACAT
The DNA here is from genome assembly GCA_000699545.1 of Podiceps cristatus. Lineage (NCBI taxonomy): Eukaryota > Metazoa > Chordata > Aves > Podicipediformes > Podicipedidae > Podiceps > Podiceps cristatus. Next base: position 30,589 of record KL255453.1, read on the forward strand.
CAAAGAAAAAAGGTTTCTATATAGCAACTGCATTGTAATTAAAAGATAAATAAAACCCAGTGAACAAGTAGCAGCCATAATTGTAGAAGCAGTGGTTTCCCATCAAAAGCTAAGTGCCTCAGAACTGCACGATTTAGTTCAAAAATGCACAAAACCTGGGGAAGTCATTTCAGAGTTCTTGAGTATACCATAATAAATTAGGAAAGAATATTAAAATACTTATCAGCTACATTTGACAAATTAAACCTATCTTCTGATTCAATTGTGCTTCTGTAGTCAGTACTAGAGCTGCTCATTATTAGAAAAAGCTGTGAAATCCCTCATGTCATCCCTCTGTCCTTCCTATTATTTCTTCAATCTCTGGAGAGCAGCCACAACACCACAGGCCTCATAGGCTAGAGCTTTATTTTCACCACCTTCAGAATGCTTTTCCCAAATTTCAACCCAGATTTTGCTCAAAGTTTTAAACTCCCTCATTTTCTGTCACCACAAATACGGAGAAAAATTATTTGTGGTAGCCTTTCCACGTCTCTGGGGGCTGCTATCATGTTCCTCTGCAGCCTAAGGAGTTCAAATTCTGTCTTTCTTAATAGGTTTCTTATTTACACCACATCAGTCTTCTCTGGGTTCCCAATTAGGCCACATTTTCTTGAAACAGTTCTCTGCTGATGCATTACAAATGCCTAGCAGGGCAAGACTGTGTCATGCAGATTATACATCTGTTTAAAAATCCCTGTTCAGTATTTCCCATCTTCACAACAGCAAAACATTGCTGACTCACATTCAATTTCTGATCAACTTAGAACCTAAATCCTTTTATGCAGAAAGTGTCGATTACCCTGTTTACATCTGTTCTTAAATAATTATTTAACTCGGATGTTAGCAATTTTTCTATCAGAGCAATTCTGATGAAATAAATATACCTACTGCAAATACATTAACCAGAAGCAGCTGAATTTTCTGTTACTTGTGCCACAACTTATTACAGAGCTACTGGCAGCTCAGATTAGCACGTAATATTGGATGGCCTAACTCTGTATTTCCAGGAACACTATTTCACAAACAGTGCCACAATAAATACAGCCATTTTTCACGTGGAAGAGAAACGTAAGGAAAGTGTGCAGTATACGTATATCTTAGATTCTTAATCTGATTGAGCCTTTAGAAGAAAAGGTGGCAATCGGGTGCAGAGGGACCCTAGCGTCAGAACTGCTACCGCTCACCACGTGCACATGGTCGGCTTTGGCTCTTCGGTGGCAGTGGGATTTTTATTTGCAACTTAGCACTAGAAAGTCTTTTGAACCCGTGAACGCTTTGCAATGTGGTGAGAATTTTATGGAAACCCCTTGATGTAGGATCCTAAAATCCTAAAAATAGTTGATTTATGCATGGAGTCCAAACTTTCGGGACCAAGCTTTAATCTCTGCTAGCTTAGTTTTATTGCATTATTTTATAATGCGTTACTTCATTGCCTTTAGTAAGATTCAAACCCATTCAGAATATCAAAAACACAGGGAAAAAACCACTATTCTGTTGAGTTGAACACGCTCAATCTGTTACTGAGTGACTTAAAAAATTAACTGTCTTCCTGGAAAAGTAAGATAACACTACAGTGTCTAGTGACTGCTTTCTTAACTTTGTGCTGATCCAGAAGACCAAAAAAACCAAAAAAAAAACCCCAAACCCCCAAAAACCAAAAAACCCCAACCAACCAAAACACCCCAAAACCACAACAACCACCCACACAACACACAACCCAAAAAACATGAAACATGAGATTTTGTTTCACTGATGTTTTCTCCCACGGAACAATTAGCATCCTCAAATCGAAGCTTTTGTTACCCTTGTCAGTATAGCAATATCACGGAATAAAACACTTGACAACCAACCTTGTTGCTCTATTACTAGCACAAGAAACACACACCATCGAAAACTGTTTAAAAGGTGCAATAAATAGCACCCAAGAACTGGTTTTGACATGTAATCAGTCTTGACAAGCTTTGGGCTGACTTTGCTGGCCTATTGACCCTGCCCAGAGGCAAAGCATGTCTCTTCGCCACAGCTAATCTTTTTCTGGACACCCCTGTCACAGTGCAACTCCATTTGAAACAGCTGAAAAGGTCAAAGACTGTCTCTCCCCTTTCAGGCTGAATTCAAGTCAATTCCCATCTACACATCCGAAATACTGCGATTTGCTACAGGATCTTTGCACGTGTGCTCTATTCCTTTTCCATTCTGTGCCTCCAGCCCTCACTTTCTGAAAGCATCTTTGGCTTATTCATTTACTTATAAAGCTGATAATTAAAGGCCTCATTCC
>KL255453.1:32936-52415 GCA_000699545.1 Podiceps cristatus
GTGCAGATAACAACCGAGCAAACATTCAGAGAGTAGGTGCTTCCACCCACTTTTTAATCTTCTTTCTCCAGACAAAATCCACAACTGTGAACACAGCATCTAGACTACATTTCCCCACCCTGAACCCTTACAGCCATTGCAGTCGCTGGAGTAATTTCCAGGCATTAGAGCAGCAGCCTGGCACCTACAGAAGTGGAAGTCAGAGGAGACCCTCTGTTCAAAGAAACTCTCCTTCAAAACACTCAACTGATTGTCCCTCACAGCTGTGATAATGTCTCTCTGCTGCTCCTTCAGGGTTCCTGGAAGCGAGAGCAGGCACCGGTTATTCACTGCTGCTTCCAATCATTTGCCACAAAGAGGAAGAGAACAAAACCAACTATTCCTTAAGCTGCAAGACCCATCCAGTAGTACAGTATTCATTACATGTTTGTGGTATATTATCTGCATGCAAGAACTGAAAGCTAAAAATTATCTCGAATGCTCAATTTAGAACTAACTGGAAGAGAAAGATGAACAGTAATGGAAAATCATGAAAACAGCATATATTTCCCAAAGTATCTAATCCACGAAGCACTATTTTAGTTAATCTTATCTCCTAGTCAAACCTTACAGGTTGGTGAGCTTTCAGTCAGATTTGCCATGTAAGGACCTGTTTTGCCACAGAAGTGGCAGCAAAATTACCTTTGACTTAAAAGTAGGCATAAGCCATTGGAAGGATAAACAAATCTTTGACCAATATAACAAACTGTGGAAAGAGGTGATTTCTTCTCTTAATCACTGTTTCCTCATTTTTTGTCATCTGATGTGAAAATTACAGACTCCAAGATGTATCTTTTTCCAAAAAGAAAAGTGTTTAAGAGATCTTTAGTTGTACATACTGGATTTCTAAAAAATAAAGAATTTTGAAGCACCAAAATTAAATGAGGCAATCATCTCCAAGTCTGACCTTGATTAGAGTAGAACAAATGCTATTTTGTAGCGTGTAACTCAGTAAAACACACTTTAACCCTTTGTTCTTAAAAAGAAGATCACTTCCAACTCACAAAGTTAGGCTGTTAACTGCTGATCAATGTCTTTTAGCATTCTAGGAGCCTTGAAAAGGCAGCAGGTGCAAGGAATTTAAAATTGACCACAGAAAGGATAAAGTATATCTGTCTTCTGATTTCTGTTGCTTTTCCTCCTCAGGTCCCTGCTTTAAAATTGAGTCACACTCTGCTGTTTAGGTTTAACCCAAAGCTCACAGATGTCAATGGAAAGGCACTTGACTTGTCCATTTCTCATGGCCATTTTTATCTCTTTCATCAAAAGTGATGTACCAAGACAGGAATATCAGCAGAGGTAACATTTTATTGAACACATTTTTCCTCCCCAAAATACATTGAAGCAAATTTCATTTGGGAAAAAAATTATTCATTCCCTAAGATGATAATTCATTCAGCAGAGTTCCCACTGGAGAACTCTCCGAGAAGCTGGGTCCTGTTGCAGAGTCATTTTGAGCCTACCATCTCACAAGTCCATGCCAATAGCTCACCTAAACGCAGGTACGCCACACAATTATCTGTCGTCAGTAGAAGCAAGGTGTAATAGAGCAGCGAGAAGGAAAGCAACTGTAACGGTCTCATCATTCCCAGTGGAGGTGCCATGCAGCACTTAAGCTTCATTATCACATTATTGTTCCATGGTAACACAGAAAGGGGTTTGGCCTGAATACAGTTTTTGTGTCCAGGTCCACAGCAATCAATGTTATCCATGCACATAATGAAACTACTCAAGGGCAGAATCCCCCCTTCAAATCTGTGAGGTAGCCTTTATTTAAAATAAGTATTCTCTTCTCCCTGAAAAAGCAACACACAAAGAAAGGCAAAGAGGAAACATGCATGGAGAAAGGACAGATAAGAGTAAAGATATTTTTTGCACAAATCCTTCTTGAACATGAGAGGAAAAAGAAAGACCACCAAAGGCTCTTACACACACTCCAGTTGCTTTCTCTTTTCGTCTTCCCTAAAAAATAATTTCTAAATAATTTCTGGGTTTCCCATCTCCAAAGTTTTTGAAGGAACAATCGGTTAAGACAGTTGGGGTTTTGACACACACAGAACGGGCCTGGTCCCAGGGCAGTTCCCAGGGCTATTGCTATACAAAGCCAGCACAGAATGACTCCTATGAATAAAAGTTACTGATATCTTGCAATTTCCTGCTGTCACAAAATGATGAAGCTCCTCTTAAAACGATGGTTCTGCTCTAGTAGATATATTCCCTTCTATCAGCAGCGCACACAATATATAATAATATAACTTGTTCGATAAACACGTGACACTAAGCCTCTGGCCACCATGAAGAATTTGAACTAGCAGCCTCCAGACTTACACGTGTCCTGTTCCAGTCCGAGTGCAGAGCCAGGCAGCTCAAAGTTAACACAGTACATATCTTCTGTAGATTTACTCAAGGTGGAGGTAACCACCATTCACTAGGATCACACAAAAATTGCCCTTTAGTACCAAAAATGTGTTTATTTGATCTAGAGCCTTGTTTTCATACCTGAAAATAAATTAAAACCCAGATGTGAAAAAATCTATAGGTTTACAGTCAGCTCCAGGTCAGGTCCAAACTCTAGAGCATAGACCTACTATTACATGGTCCTTTCAGATTGCTCTTTTTTTCCAAAGATTTTATACAGCCGATTCCTCCTTTGAGATTGCGGGGGGGGGGGAAGACAGGACTTGGGTTAATATTTTGCTGTAAACTTACTTTCCATAAGAGATTCTACCTCTATTAAAAAAGCTCTACTCTTTTCACAATTGAAAAGGGAAAGCAGGCAGACTTGCGGATGATCAACTGCAGGCACTGTAGGGTTACTTTATGTATTCCAATTAAAAATAAACAAAGACAACCACAAAACAAACCCAACTAAACTGACATTAATTATCTGCAGCCGTCTGTAGTGCTGCAGGTGAGGTTCAATTTGCATGCTGGCTGACAACGGGTTTCCAAAGAGTTAACGTGTTGCAGCCAGAACCCTCTGCCAGCGATTGCTTTTCTGTTTAGTTCTATAAATGAAATTTATCAAAACCATTACATGCACAGTGATGCCACAATATCCAGAGCAAAGTTACTAAATCTAAAAGAGCTTTTATTTAATCAGGAGCTAGCTAACAGATGTAACGACCGGGGGATGAGGCAGAACCTGGTTTTACATTCAGAACCTGACAACATGGTTTTATCACTTTCAGTAACGTGGATTCCATATTTCTCTGAACCTATTACTTTAAATAAAAAGCGATCATTTCTAAAAATGTCCCATTTATTACACCCAAACCTTTCTGCTCGTGTGCCCAACTAGAATAAAATTTTTTCTCGTCTTCCAAAAATCTACCCTGGTCATTTTTTTTTTTTTTTAAGAAGCAGTTCTATCTCCCCATCCATCTTGTCTGCACGAAGAAGGGATAACCTGCAGCTGAATTACAGAAAGCCTATTCTCCCAGTGGGATCTGAGATAAGATAGACTGCATTAACCCTAAGATTCATTTCCCAGCTAGGAATTCTCCCTAACTCTTTTAAGAAGATCACAGGAAGCAGGCTGGATAATGGTAAGAGATCTATTGAGTGCACTTTCATCACCAGCTTTCATGAGGAGAGAAATGGTAATAAGGTCACAGAAGCCTGAAATGCTGTGGGTGGCTAGAAGACATTTCTCTAAGTACACTGGCATTTCAGTCTTGATATACAATGCAATATAGGCCGTGACTATCCCGACATCCGGGATACTTTGTCCACATAAGATGGGTTTCAGCTGAAAATTCTAATAGACACATCCATTTCACTGATCCTCTCCGAGGAAGATCAGTACCTAACAGTTTAATGCAAAAATACACATTATAGAAAGTTGTCCTGCTCTCCCTCTCACCCCCTAAAAACATATATCCCGTATGAGAACACAAGGCAGAAACATTTATTCCCACTATAGCCTACAAGCCAAGTGTACTGTATATTCTATTGATTTCTTCAGCCTAATGCGATACTCTCTCCCCACATTTCACGTTACAATGACAACATCAAACTGCAAAGACATCAAACTTCTCGCTTCTGTTTCCCTGATCCAGCAGCTTGGTGAAATCTCAGAACAGATGGAAAACATTATTTTGAGAAAGGGTCTCCATTTTGAAAGGGAATAAAGGGTGAAATAATTTCCTCATTATTTTCTGTGTTGTAGTCATAATTAGCCACCATCTTCTGAAACCAAAGCCAGTTCTGTGACACACATTTTGAAAATTCCAATGAGTTTAACAGTCTCATTTATTTCCCTTAAGCCTAGATGCTAAGATAAACAAGGAAGCGAGGCTTTCAACAAATAATACTATGAGATGGCTTTCATTTTTATTAATTTAAAATATAATTAACTACTGAAAATACTGTTAATGTAAAAAGAAATAACACAGTTTTGATGCAGCACAGAACTGAGAAGGGAATTAAAGCCCTACTTGCAAAAGCTAGGCGCAAGCAGTATTTATAACCGGTAACATGTTGGGGTTGAGACATTGAGTTATTCTAAGCCATCCCTTCTCTCGTCATCTCCAACTGGGATGGACAGAAAAATGGGAACAAATTTTTACCTAGCTAAGTCAACCAACTGCACACTGTATTCACTTGCCCACCTTCCTGTTCAAGTCTTTCAAGAGCAACACAAAATATGCACTCATTAGATAAGTCACCTTGTTTGTTCATCTGTTTGAGTATAGAAAAAGATAGTTTAAATTTTCTTAAGCTTAAAGCTAATGATTTTGGTTATTGAAGTCCTTACATCTGCTTTGCAGCTGTCTTTTCTACAAAATCGATGGCACAGCTGATTTAGTGCCCTCTAGGACAGCTTCAGAAAAATTTTCTACAGTTAATGTAGATGCAATTTTTCTCTGCTCCACTTCTGGCTGAGAACACAGGAAAGGTGCAATGTCAGGACAAATCCTCTGATTCTCAGACACAGGCTGACCTCCGTAAACTCAACATGAATCAGAGCAACCGCTCTGAGCTGTGTGATCTCTGACAGGCTCTGCACAGAGGGAACCCAGCCCCATTGCGACACATATGGAGTGCAACCCTCTCCTCTTCTGCCCAGGGAGGGTGCGTCTGCAGGCCCGGGTCAAAGCTGCGACACCCGTTCTTTGGGCGAAGGTTGCTCTCCCACTGCTGAGAAGTACTTACTGGGCACTATCTTTATGGACAGTTTATAGCAGCATCGTGCTAATAAACAGGAATTACGTAGTGAATCCTGAAGTGTCCTTGCCCCTAAATTATATCATCTATTCCCTTGTAAACCATCATACAAGGCACAGGTTTTAGCTTAATAAATACAGGAAAACAGAGAGTACCAAAGTGAGTGTGTGCTCTAGTGTTGTTCCTATCTTGATAAGAAAAATTCTGTGAATTAGCCTTGCTGCAATTTGTATACAATTTTAAATCCGGGTGACCCTCCTCTTATTTACTTCACTGTCCACTTCAATAAGTGGAAAATATATAATCTCTCTCACACCTTAAAACAAGCAGCAATCTGTTTCACATCACCCCAGTAAGACTCATTTGTCTGGTGAAAGTGAGGTTACAAAAATCCAACTTTGCCCACGGCTAAATACTATCAAAGGATTAGAATATAAATAACCTTGTATGCATGTTATTAATAGGAAGTTCTGGTTTTATTTAAAGAATATTCTTAATAAATATGCAACAGAAAAGGTCACCAGTGAGGAAGATGAGAGCACCAGACTCTCTCCTTTCTCTCAGGAACTTTAGTTTGAAAGCAGCCCAAAATACTACGTGGAATAGATTTGACAAGCAGACACTGACAAAACATATCATGTTCTCACTATGCAATCTGACTTGGCAGCATCTGCCTAGCAATGGACAAGAAATAAATTAACGCAGAGGATAAATGACCCCAATCTCACTCAATAAATTTAGTTCCTTCATATACGGGACGAGGCTGCTGCCAGAACTGTTTGCATTTGAAATCTCTATCCAACCAACTATATATATTATTTCTGTGTGTCCTGGATATTGCAAAAGAAAACATCGTCTCCCATTAAAAGTTAATCAGTTACCAATTCCCAAATCTTCTGCATTTGCAACAATATACATTGATAGCCTACTCTTTAATAACTACTCCATGTTGCACTAAAAAAACCCCACAAACCAACAAAGTAAATCTTCCAATTTGTTTACTCCTTATCGTGTAAAACCACATATCGTAACGTGATTTCTACTTCTCCGTATCCCATGAATGATTGCAAGCATGGCTTTAAATGAAATGGTGAACTGCCATTTAAATGTGCAGGCACTTCTAAAACATAAGACGTGACTAGGCACTATGTGTAAATACCTATGAATAGAATTTAATCTGACAAACTGGAAGTAGTCTCTATTTGTGGCTCTGAAACTGCCAGAGGGACCATATGTAGCATGAATAAGTTGGGATGCTAGCTAAGAGCTCCTAACTGTTGAAGGGGGAAAGTAGCAAAATCAGGTATTTAAACCATAAATAGTCTAAATCTTATTGTGTATTTTCTTAGAGCATCCTAAAGGCAACAAGTTTGTAGAACTGCACTGAAAACTGCTGGGATTGGTAGAGGTCACGTTTGGAAAGATCACTGCCTCAAGGGTTACGTTTAGGGAAGATTTAGCAGTAAACACCCAGCAAACTGCATCTATCTTGTCAGACTTTGCTACTCCATCCATCCTCTAGAATCCCTGTAACCACCCTTTGACTTAACAAACTCATGTCCTGTCTGTAAAGAGCTCCCGTGGATGCCAGCAGACCGTCACACACATACAATGCTAGTGCGGGTGACCGTTTCGCTCCTCGCCTTGCATAACCTCAATACTAAGCATGAAAAAGGAGAGTCCGTTGCACTTTGGAGCTCATATGCACTTGGCTTCATTTTACACTGAAGCTAAACAAAAAGTAATGTGCCCTTCAGTGATCGGCACCTTTAACCTGGTCAAGAGTACCATGATATAAGAAGGCACAATTCCATGAGAGACAATCAATTACATAAAATCCTGTATTTACTTAAACTACATCTTCTCTAGAAACTCTAGTGAAAGTCTGAATCCTTCCTAAACCATACTGATTCTGCTAAATTCAGGAAACTTAACTCTATACTTCCAGATTTTCAGACAACATACTCATCGTATCATAAATCTTCACTTCCCAACTGGTTAGTTCAAGCTGATAGGTATGCTAAACCTTTTGTTTTGTTGTTTGAAAAAAGACACGTCATGAAAAATTATATAATTTTACGTGCTTACAGCATCATTTCCAATTCCTGCGGTAAACGGTGCCAAACAAGTCAGGCAGTTTGCGCGTCTACAGGCTAACATTGTGTCCTGCACACAGGCAGTTGAGCAAGGATAGTACTCGGGGCTTTGAAGGCTCGATCTGCAGGTGTACGGAGGTCCAACATCTTCTGAAGACAGGGTTACGGATGGGGCACTGACTGTTCCATGCTGCTGAGGATTTGACATACCCTAATTTCACTGGACTACTGCTCATGGAGTTGTAAACATTGGCAAAGATGCTTTTACAATCATTTTGCTGTTAGCACCCTTTTATCAACGTTTACCATGCCACATTTAAAGGGTTAAACCCCCCCACCCCACACTATTGATGCTTAGCTAGTTATTGACAAGTCTGACACCTGCTCTCAGAACTAATTCCACACAGCCCCCTCTGCATAGGAGATTCTTTAAAAGTACTGTCGGGAGCGGGGGGAAGGAGGGGGAAGCTTATCTTCTTGCTACAGCCAATCCTTTTGTTGTGAGGATTTTGACACAAATAAGGACTTTACTAGCTCTACTGGGAATTAAACAAATTGATTCTAATAGGTTTTAATGTATAATGATTAGCTCATTTATAAAAGATTCTACCCAATCCTCAATTATTCAGATATGGGTCAAGATCAAGGGAGTACATCAAAACAAATCCTGCACCTGCAGAAGAATTCAGATGTTAATTAAATGAGAAACAGATCGATGGACGCTAACCTCGTACGGAGATGTAGGACGAAGTATATTAGAATTCAGGAGAGTCGGGACATCACCACTCTATGTAATGCTATTTCAAGTAGTATCAGCTGCTTATACAGTGCTCGCTGCTTTGTCCTTTACCAGGCTGCATTAAACAGAACCACAGATCATAATCCATGATTCACAGCCTGTCGTAGGTGGGTGACACTTGACTCTCAATAAAACATTAATATAAGCAGTTGAGCTATAGATTGATAAATGCATCTTACGCAGAAAAAAAATGAAAGAATTAATCACGGCGTATGTGTCACACGACTTGCCATTAGGTTGGGATTCACATGCAAGGTTAAGCTTGAGATTCAGCCCAGAAGAAACAGTTCAACAAGTCAGAGTTGATTGGCTTCATATTAGTCTTTCACTCATTGTTCATTGAGGTGAAGTAAAAAAGTTTGAAATGGAAGAACATAAATCTTGAATAGAAGAATTTTACGCAAAAAGGATATGAGTAATAACAATACTGAAGCTCTGATCTCATTTGGTGCCTTGATAACTAAAAAATTAACCCTGAGATGCAATTTCACCTTCCGGATAGTCTGCGCTTCATTTCTTTCAGCTATTTGTTTTGATTTAGAAAGGACCAAGTTTTGTTTCTTCTAATATGTGACACGCTACATAAATTCTGAACTGGCTTTCCATGTGAAAAAAAAACATGGAAACAAAATTTTCACCAATTCTGATACTGTTATCCAATACTCTTGAAATAAGTCATTAAAGTGTGTAAATAAATTTATATGCAAAGTTGTGACTCGTATTCAAGTCCAAGGCAATCTTTCTCTGGCCATCTGACTTGCTTATGGAGGCACACAGACTAAAACACCCTTGACTCCAGTGGAAGTAGCAGCAGGCCGTATGTTTGCTGAATGGCAAAAACTGACATAATTATTAATCTCAAAGTGCATTATCATATTTTTTTAACACCTTAGTATCAAGGTTGGGGCAGAAAAGTGATAAAAATCTTGAACAATGAGCATCACCAGCAGGTGGACAGTTGTTTCAGCCAGTCGCTGTGAGGCCCCAGAGCAGCACAGCACTCCCACGCTGAACCCCCCACCCCCCACACAGCCACTGCTGTGTTACCCCCAACTTTCATGGCAGCCCAGCTCAGGGCACAGCAAGATTTTGCTGGGTGCAAAGGGCATGACCCCAGAAGCCTTGAGGCTTTCAGCAATAGCAAGCTGTAGAGTAAAAAAAAAAAAAAATTTCTCAGTAAACATTTTGTTTGTAAAAAGTTTACATTTCACAGTGAAGGTCTATCTTGTAGAGAGCAAAACAAAACAAAACCCAAAAAAGCCAACATGGAAGGATTTTTCCCCATGAGGCCAAAAGCTACCCTGAGGATCTGGAATATCTACCTGGAGATGCTGCGACTCAGAAGAGTGCGGTCAAAATAGCTCTCCCTCTGCTTCACTGCTGCTGGGTGCCTGAACTCAACACCAAACCTCAGAACCTTCTAATTCCACATAATGATGTAATGAATCATACAATCATAGAAAGGTCTGTGTTGGAAGGGCCCCCAAGGATCATAGAGTTCCAACCCCCCTGCCATAGACAGGCCCCCTGCCACAGGCAGGGACACCAACCTCCAGGCCTGGATCTACACGAGGTTGCCCAGGGCCCCGTCCAACCTGGCCTTGAACACCTCTAGGCATGAATACTGTATAATCAATATTTTTTTAAAAATAGTTTTAAGTTTGCCACTGTACCAAGAAAAATCACCTAAGGGCATAAAATCTACACTTGAAAAAAATTAGTATTTAACTTTCCTGCCATTGGCAAATGCCATCTCCCTTTTCTGACTGGTACGTACCATCCCCAGAAAAAACATAGGTGTCTTTTGCCCCATTAATTTTAACCTATCCCTAAGGTTATACAAGGGATTTCACCTAATCATTCTGGACTGTTGGTTGGCGTAAAGAAATAAAGGATCTGCTCCCGTATATCTATGAAACAGGGCTGGCTTATCGATTAGAAAATAATCCTAGCAATGTAAATGCAAGTTTCTCCTATTGGCAGCACACGCTGCATATCCCCAGAAGGGGAACGTTAAGACGCCTTTGTGCCACGTCCTACGTTACACAAAGGCCATTTATTGCACTTCAACAACAAAAGAGGGGAGCTGGACACAACAGAGTGCTACAAGAGCTTGGTGTCCCTGCCTGTGGCAGGGGGGTTGGAACTCTGTGATCCTTGGGGTCCCTTCCAACGCAGACCTTTCTATGATTCTGTGATTCTATGATTCTAAGAGTAGGAGAGAAATAACACTCAGGCCTTGATAACTTGTGAGCCTTGTTGCATATCAAAATGAAGCTTCACAGTGAACTCCAAAATAAAGGAGAAATGAGGAAAGCGGGTTTTATACTTTTACCTATCTCGTGCAAAACCCACAGATACGGTTACTCATGGTATTTCACTCATATATGACAGATACATAGGTAAAATACAGCTTAAGTTGCCTATGTAATCACTAGGGCTTCTAGAGACTGATGAACACATATTGATGCTATGAGAAACACAGGTGAGAAAGCTCAGACAGGTGAGTAAAATCCTCCGTCCCACACACGGCCATGCCCTAAAGCCAGCTGAGTCTCTCACCAAGCACATATTCCTTGGGGGATTTTTGAGAACCATGGAGAGGTGAAGCTAAGTGGAACATCAGGAAATTGTCTTTTGTTTCTAGTCATATTTCATAGCAATGAGGAGCTTTTCAAGAAGTATTTTCCACAGTTTGGTTTCTCAGTTGAGTAAATGTTTACTCAGATGTTATTTTCAACTAGGATGCTACTTTAACTGTGATACATCTCAGATGTAATACTTCGGAGGTGACAGGATCAACTCGGTGCATCCTGAAGTGAAACAGAATGCTATATGCATCTCTGAAAATCCAATTAAGCATCAGTGAGGCACTAGACTTTCCTAAATCATGTTTTTCTCCTTCATGTTTATAATAGAAGATCATTGTTCCTATCGAAAGCAGACTTGTATCTCCATCGACCCAGCAGGCCTGCACAAGAAACCTAAATTGCCTCATAACCAGTTCATGACCTCGGTGCCTTTTAATTATGTGGGTTTCCCTGTAGCCTTTAGTCAACGTAGACGTGTGGGAAAGGGGGAGTCTACAACTCACGTAGGAGAAATACAGCCTGTATTTGAAAGCACAGACCTCGTATCTTACTTCTGAAACTTGAACCCTGCATAAACTCAATTATTTTCCAACTGCAGTACTCCAGCTGTTAGCCAAGAGCAGCCTAATTACACCGCCCCTGCTGTGACTACAGCATCCTGCACACACACCTAAGCACGCTTGAGCCTCGGTAATCACGCGTCAGCGCAGAGGAAGAAACGCTTGAAAAGAAAATATTTGGGCAACTAGCTGACACTGAGCACTCTGGTGCTACAGCATAGCAAACCCCACCTAAGGCTTCAGAAGGGCACCTAAAGCCTCTCTGACTACTTCTTAATAGAAGGTGCCGGTATTTCTTTTCAGTCATAGACTCAGACTGAACTAGCTTATTTAAGAGGATGGGCATACATGGATGGGTATTCCCAAACAAAGTACTGTATTCAAATGAGAACACTCGCTAGCCTGAAGTTCACAAGGGTTTTTTTGTTTGTTTTTTGGTTTGTTTTGGGGGGTTTTGTTTGTTTAGGGGTTTTTTTTTTTGCTAAATTAGGGCTGTTTATGGCAAGTTTCACCTGCATTCTGTCATTATCTAGACATCTTAGCATGTATTCATTTTTGCCACATTAAAAAAAAATATATATATATATATCTTTTTTCCTCTCTGTTCCAAAGTAACATAGGGACACATCAAATTAACATTTTCACTTTCCACAGCATTCTCCTGACAAACTTCTGGCCATTCAGTGACTGTGCTACTCTAGTTGCATTGATGTACCTTTCATCCCTCTGAGAATCTTAAATCAGAAACTTAATAATCTGGCTTTTGCTTTCAAATTGCCCTCATCAGCATTCTTCAATACCAGGCCTGAAAAAAATCACACGGTCTACCAAAGTCTATAGTTAACTGATTTAAAACCAGATTAATATTACAGAGCATTTTTTTCATGTGTACTGCTTGTTTCTCCTTTTACAACAGCTAAAATCTTACCCCGTTACTTTCCATTAGTTTGCAATGCTGTCGTGTTGTATCTGTATTTTAACAAATATTTTGTACAAAAAAATAATAGTAGTAAATATCTTTAGTGATCCAAGAGCTCAAATATTCCCTGCCCCCCTTTAAGTCCTAGAGAAGGGCATCCGTTATTCCCATCCAAATCACTGAAACACTTTTAGGTCACACGTTTTTCACTTCCTCGCACTGTGCACCACTCTGACTGTTGGGAGTGACTTCAGTTCCCCTGCTGGCTTTCCTGGCTGGAGGATGTTCTGCTAGCCACGGACACACAGCCCCCTCTGCCAGCAAGTGGTAGAAACTCTCCCTGCATTTAGGGGGAAAAAAAAAATAAAATAAAAGCGAAATCTACCCCTACTTTTTTTTAAAAAAAAAAAAATATTTTTGAAGAAACATCAAATTTTCTCGGTCTTTTGTGGATACCCTTCATTCCCAAAAAGGTCAAAACCATTTTGATTACATTCGTTCCCTAAGCCGTGGCAACTCTGTTCTGAAAACGCACTCACAAGATTTCAGCGGTTTGCGCAATGTGAGGGGGTGTCATAGAGCACCAGTGGCGAAGGGATTCTTACAGCTTTCCCTTGTCCCACATGCAGGCATAATATTTAAACAAAGCTGCAGACACATCAATAATGAAAATCTGGTGAACCACTTACTCTTGACTCTTATAGGAATGTTGAACGCAGAATATCCATTAGTTTCCTGACAACATGGATTATTTATAGGCAAGTCTGATAGCACCACCTATTATTAAGGTTGCTCAATACTTCCTATTACACAACCCCTGGTTTCAGTCTTTTTATACCTTTGCCACCTGGGACGAATATTGCATACTGATGTCTGCCTTCCACAATTCTTGTTGAAAGTTCAACCCTTCCAGGAGCAAAGTTATTGAGAAATACAACGTTTTTGTCCATGTTTTACAGGAACCTGGGAACCTTGCTGAAATGTTTTGTTACCCCTTATTCTGCAGGAACTTGAACTTTGGCAGGACAGAGCCTGTGTTTTGTGGTTTTATGTCAGAAAATCCCCCAAATGCAGCCAAGTTACAAGCACCTGAAGGGAAAAAACAAACCACCAGTTTTCATATGAGCATCAGAGAAAAACAAAACAAAACAAAACAACAACAAAAAAGCCCCCACCACACTGAAGACCTCACTGCCAGTGAACAGTTGGTATTTGTGTATGAATCATTCCCATGTAAGGAGCATACATGTTCTAGCCCAAGGCAAAAGGGCAAAAAAAAAGTTTGTTTTTTTTTCTTGGAATAGTGGTTCTGTTGTGCCTGAAAGCAACAACTCCACATAGCGCTGGACTGGAGCACGCTGCCTGGGACTGAGAGCAGTGTTGCACTGCTCCCACTGCCACTGTTTTCAGTGATGATGTCGAGAGAGAGCAAAAAGCCTCTCTCTTATCTGCCACTTGTACCCCGAGCAGTCATACTGTGCTACGCAGTGTTTCTTTCCAACTTGTGTCTACCTTTCTCATAATGATAAAATAAAAGTATTCAAATAGCGGAACAGCCCCTCTCTAACTATAAACTGAAAACTTCCAGGCTTTGGGTCAATTAAATAATTTCTCCAGCCTAGGTCTTTTACAATTGTTGGTTTCACCTGTGATAAGGAATGAAAGTGCCAACAGCAACCTGAGACGTTTTCTGATCCTACGCTGAAGAGGGCTACGCTAAAAATGTTCTAGGTTTGATAACGAGGGTCATCGGCCTCAAAGCCAGGCAGCAGGCTGGTGCACTGGGGACATACCCTCAACTACAATGTCTTTTAAAACGTGTATGTGCTTAGAATTTACTGCTGACAGACAGGTCTCTGAGTCAGATTTGCACGTTAGGCATATGTAGAAACATAAGAAGAAATAGTTCCTGGCAGAAACACTACAGAACACAAAACAACTAAGAGATCTAATCCATCCAGGGAAGCAAAAGGAAATGCACTGTGATTCCTTGTGTAGTGTTTTGATAATGCAAATCCAGTGCCATCACAGCCTCCTGTGCCTGCGAGGAAGAATGACCTGTACGTATACACCCCATAGAGCGACTGCTAAAAAAAAGCTGAGTCAAATACCACAGCACTCCAACATTGACTTCAAATTGCAAAAGCAATCTCCGAAGAAAGCTCCAGCACATAAAAAGGGTTAAACAGTTTTCTTTTTAGCTGCTGCCTTTCACTCTGTCTCCAGGAGTCAGGCCAATGACCTGAGCAAAAGAATGAGATGGAAAGTCAGCACAGCCCCAAACGTACAGAACTTCTGGGCAGCTTAGTCAGTACATGCCCATACAGGCATGAGCAGCATGGAATGAAACCAGGGATGCAAAGGCACGTGGAGTGGTTTGTGTATCACTCCAGGGTCATAGTAATCTACGGAGGAAAGACCAGCCTGCTGTTCCCGTGGAGGAGAGTAACCAGCTCACTTTTGCAATGCAGTTGGCCTTTTCTGGCCTGCTGCCTATGCTGGAGGCATCCAGCTGTCAGAGCACCATTCCGCTCTTGCTGCAGCCTCTCACTGCTGCCAACTCCCAAATTATTGGAAAATTACTTGGCAAAATGACGTACGGGTCAAAAAGAGAATCCCAGAATTCTGCCCCCTCATCACAGATGAAAAGGAATATTCTATTGCTATCTCTGTTCTTTGCTAAAGAAATTAAATTAACTCCCATTACCTCATTTGTGCATCATAGTTTTTAATAGCTCTTATGGTAGATGAAGAAAGTGAAGCTGCTGAAGACAGGTGAACCAAAGAAATATGAAAGTATGCACTAAATGAACGCACTAGTATGCTAGACCTCATTGCTTGTGCTGTTTTCCTCTGCCCAGCTCCATTCCAAGTGGAAATTCAGTTGTCTGCTTTTCAGTTGTCTGCTTCCCAAGGATTTTGGAAACTAGCAGAGGTTAAATTAGGGAATGGAATACATGCCTCAGGCAATAGCCTGATCTTAGCTTTTGTAAAAAATCCCCACAGCAAAATTTGATTCTTAAACTAAAATGGCCCAAAGGCTGAGATTTGTAGGTCAGCTTGAGTATGTTTTTAAAGCTTTATGCCAATACTGAGTTTTGGGGGGAAATGAACAATTAAATTGTTTTTCTCTTAGGAATGCGCAACTCTAATTAGATGCTACCAGGCTATTTCAGCCAATGACAAATGATCCTCTTTTTAGAAGGCATTCACAACTTCTACTATAAAAAAAAAAAAAAAAAAAAAAGAGAGAGAGAGAGAAAAGAAAAAAAAACCAACCCACACAAACACATTTCTACTATATCATTTGTTATCATTTCCACTGTGTTGCTACAGAACATTTTGGAATGTTTCTGTATCTTTCAGGAATTTTTGTATCTGCATCTTTCAAACTCTCTTGTGTTGTAAATGGAGACAAACCCAAAAGCCCTAAAAAAAAGTTTTACCTTCTAAATGTGTTCACATCAGGAAGTCATTCATGTTTAGGCTTCTATTCCTTAGTTGATCTTTTAACAGATCTTGAACTGTAACAAGAGAAACATACTACTTTTTACACACCACCATTTTTAGTGTCAAAAATTCACAGAATAATAAAGGCTCAAAACTATTCTTCGTAAGGATTTGAATGTTTCACCCAGAAAAGCCAACAGAGGTTGGGGTCTTTTTGTGACATGCTAGGCAGATAAATGACAGAGACAGCTACCAGAGAAGTTACAATCAAGATGTCAGACATGACACAAACAAGGGTGGAAGAGAAGCAAGGTAGAATGAAAAATAAAGCAACTAAAGTCAGATGAAGATATTCCTGGTCAATGAATTTTTGCATGAGCCATTTTAGGGAAAGCTGTTAAATGCTTTATCCCAATACCAGGACCTCTAGTCTCTTAGGTAAATACGTCACATGAACACATCCTCAATTATACCAGCACTGTAGAGCAGGTATGAACACCAGCGTTCCAGGAAGAAGAACAGAGCATGGTAGAAAAGTTACGCAGAGTTGAGGAATTTTGAGTTCCTCCTTCACTCACACGTTCTCTTACATCTTTACCTAACACGTCTCGTGTACATGCACATTGTCATTGTACTTTCAGAGTATCTCATCAAGCTGGGAACATAACAACATTAAGCTTGTTCCCTAGCCAAAAGCATACAAACAGAAGGGTCGGGACAAAAATCAGTAACATCATAAGCAGACTTTTTGAATCTTCTGTGCTACTAGCAGCTTGGAGAAGTTTTTCCACAAACTCTCTGTGAAATTTCTAAGCCTTTTTCCAGGAATATACCTGGGCATAGGGTGGAAATTAGGTCAGGATCCCCGGAGCAGCATGGAAAGGACAAATAGAAAGGTAGTTGCAGAAGCCTACAGAGAGTGTGAAGAAGAATCCACTGGAAGGAGAGCTTCAGAGTTAGCATCCCTTGATAAATATACCCTGTCATATACAATATGCCTTTATATCTTTTATATACATAGGAAGTTTACATATTAATGTTTGCATGATGGTAAATCGGAGGACTGCTTCATTAGATTTGAAGGAGCACTTCTCCTCAGGGCAGGCCTCTGGTTTGACTCAGATTGAATTACAAAGCTAAACAGAACAGGAAGGATCTGTGGTCCTAATTCTGTTTGATAGATCTCTTTGTCATTTTCAGATGCCAGATTGAAGATAGCCGCCTCTTCCTTGGCAAAGAACAGTGCTTTTAAGCTCCAGGCTATCAGGGAGAGCAAGCGCCTACGGTACGTGCACAGACTGACAGTTGCATTAAGATATTTCCTGCCGTTTCTTTAAAAACTTATGGCAACCTGCTCGTTATTAGCCTTGTGTAGCTGGAAGTAGTTACATTGGGCAAGATGAAGTAGAAGTCACAGCTGAAGGTGCTCTGGGCTGTAGCACAGCATAGTAACCACACACCTCTGCACACGTGCTGACTGGGGAAGCTATCCTATGGGAATAGGAGCAAGATTTAGCAGAGATTATGCAGAACAATTGGAAAAAGTCTTCAGGAAATTAGTTTTCTCCCATTCTTTCTGAATCTGAGGGGATTCAAAGGCATCTCGTTGTAATTGTTTCATGTTTCGTTACGGTTATTGAAAGCTCTTCTAATTTGCTGTGCAATTCTCAAATTGCTGATTAGGAAAAAAATAGACAAAATTTGAAGGCAGGTCTGAGAACATGTGGAGCCCATTACCAGACCAAGTTCATGGTTTATTTCTTCTTATCCATATTTAGTGTTTGTAGGGGACTTTGGCTTTCTACAATTTAGCAGGTGCAAGATGAACAGATATGACACAGATTTAAGCCAATATACACGTGTCCACACACAAAACTATCAGTTAAAGTAAACGCAATACCATCCTCACTATTGTACCTCAGACAGACAGCTAAAAGCCTGCAAATTCTCTCCCCTACATCATGTTCTCTAAAATACCAAGCAACAAAAATTTGGAATAAGAATAACAAAGGCAAAAGTTTTCAGTTTTCAGGGAGTCGGTAACCAACTGCTATGCGGCTTCAGCACTAAGGGACGCGTAGGTCCCGGAGAAGTGCTGGCAAAGAAGCCTTAGAGATTCCTGATACACTATGACAATAACAACATTTTGCTCTTGCACAGGACCTTTCCCTGAAGAGGGATACAAAGAAGAGAGAAAAATATTAAACTTCACAGGCCCTCTAGAGGTAAGGTCAGTATTATTCCCAATTTGACAAGATTTCTATAACATTAAAGTTATTGAAATAATGATACCTAGTCCTCACTGAGCATTTTTCAAGTATTTCAAAACGCTTCATGGATGAAGTTTGGCATTTCTGTAGATAGATGGACAGAAGTGATTTATCCAGGCCAAAGCTGAGAATCTAGTCTAGACCCCTCTTTGTTCAATTTTCTAGCCCCTATCCGTGACAAATCTTACTGTAAATTTATTCACTATGCCTTTATTAAGCCTTAATTTTTCCAAAGATTTATTTTTAATTCCTTAAGACAATTATCATGCAACATTGATGACCTAGGAAAATAAGACTCATAATAAACAAACTACTCATATTCAAGAAACAACAAGGACAAGAACCAGCACTAAAACATCTGCAGCTGCTGAGAAAAGCTCCTTCACCTGTTTCTTTCCAGTCAATCAGACTGTTAACTGCCAGTCAGGTTGGGAATTTGCAGCTGGGGGGCAGAAGGGAGAAGGGATGAAAATCTTCCCAATTAGAAGTAAGTTATTGTCTCCTGAAATTACTTAGGAACAGCTGGCACGTGCAAGCACTCCAGTGTAAATTTGGAGGTGAGATTCTATCCCTGCAAGTGGATAGACACGAACTGGGGCACATGAGCTGGACAAAGAGAGAAATAGATCAGATCTACCTTCCCGCTAGTCCCACGTTTTCCAAATCCTTCACCATTGCAATAGCAGTTCAGAAGAGGCTGCTCTAAATTGTGATTAATCTTTAATGTATCACCTTGCCTTCAAGTCCGCTAATTTGAACACATTCTCTGTCCAAGCTGATATCGCAATGAAGTTGGAGGACTTTGAGAAAAAAATATTTATCCTGAGGTTTCCCTTGCTTTAGTAACTGAAAAGTCATCAGCTCTAGTGAGGAATCTCGAGGGACTCAGTAAACAGCCAGAATGTCTCCAGTTGGGCCAGTCAGAAGTTTGAATTGTAACTTAGTAAAAAAAAAAAAAAAAAAAGTTTTAAACAAGCAAAGTGTATTTATTTGTTCCAAAGGGCTACTTAAAGAGCAACACATAGATGTCCATGAAGTGGTATAAATAACATGAATAAATAAAAGTGGGAATTCCCTGTTTGCATTACTTGTCCGAATTCCCTCAGCACGTGGCTGGAATTTCCCATGAGCACCGTAAGTGTGCGCTGGGGGGCCCCGCGACCGTGGTGGAGGCGCATCAGCCGCAGGGGCTCAGCTGATGGAGCTCACGTGGCAGCTGGGCTTCGAGACAAAGCGTGGAAGCGCTGGAGAGCAGGATTGGCTGGGGGTGACCTCCAAAGGAAGAAAAAGATGGGCTTGTGCTCTGCGGAGTAATTTTGTTTAATGACTTCTTAATCCCTTCTTAGACTGGGGCCATTTGGGGAGGAGGTTGTTGGGGGGTTTTATGGTAAAGTGCAAACAATGTGTTGCAAAGGAGAATATTTTGGGGAATTCGACCTCACCTTTCTCTAGATCATTGGGTCATTTCAAATGAGGCTAGTTATATAATCTGGAAAAAAATGATTTAGGCAACCCAATCTGTTCTGCCCTAATCTATTTGCGGCAATTTCAACTCTTGAAATACTTTTTTTTTTTTTTTTTTTTTT
>JMFS01004321.1:0-25348 GCA_000699545.1 Podiceps cristatus
CAATGTCTTTGCCCCCCACTGGAAGGAGTGAACTGTCACGTAGCCCTTTTCCATAGAAAAGCGGCACTATTAAGCCTTGATGATATTAGAATTTTTAAAAAGCATATTGAAGCACAGTATTTTTTCAGCCTGCCAAACAGTGCCATTAGACTTGCTTCATTCTGAAAATTCAGCAAATGAGTCAACCAGCATTTTCATTATTCAGTGAACAGTATCAGAAAGTATAAGGCAAACAATACATGAGAACAGGTTTATAAATTCTACCTCTCCATCAATTCTTACAGATTTTAATTGTTTAAAATTGTCTCCTGCACTCCTGTCACTACTTTAGCTAGTGATCTCATAGCAGTAGTGTTCAATTTTAAATACCAGGCATTCACCCCTCAATAAGTGCTCAAGCAAGTTACGTTACATCAACACACAGTTTTCCCTTATTCCCAGGGAAAACTATTTCTTGAGCTGTCTTAATATTCATACTCATGTATTCCCAGATTATGAATGGGATAAATGAGCACTAAAAATATTCTGTTCATTATTAATCTAATGTCTTACCATTTTTTTTCCTACCATTTTTGGAAAAAGAAAAATACAGTATTTTGCATTCCTTTAAAACCAACATCCATTTGGAGGAAAAAAAAAAGGGGGGGGGGGGGGGGGGGAAGTAAGGAAAGACCATAAAGTATCAAATGGCACTCCACATTCATTCATCCAGAGTCTTGGTATGATCATTAGTGCTCATGATTGCATGTTTCAAAATCCTTTCACTAAGTTTCTCCAGGTTGTATTCTGCTCTTGACAGGCAAAAATTAATTGACTCATTGTCTAATCTGAAGGCAGGATTTTTCTTTTGATTTGCAAGAGTTTCAAATATGATGTTAATAGGTGTGGGAGCAAAATTCACAGTACCTATGTACATTTCAGTTTATTTCCCAAAGGGACAAAATAGACTTGATGGAGCAATAACATTTCTTTCACAGGCCACCCTTTCGCTTCAAAATAAATCAGCTAAAGTGATCTCAAGCAAAGGATTTATCTGTGCAAACCCAGTCACGTCATTCATTAAGGTCTACTCACTCCTCTATTTCAGGACTACAGTCAGAATTTACCCAAATTGGCATTGAACATCAATGCGATTTCCCTGTATCCACAGTAGGAAATAGCAGTACTTGAGATGACATTCAAGCATAGTAAGCACGGATCAATGCGGACTTTTCAGAGGACCACTACAGGTTAGTGAAAGGAGATGTTGTGGTGTCCTTTGAAAGGAGATCAGTGGGAAAAGCAGAGCGATAGGTACCAGTGCCAGCTTGGTAAGAAATACCAGTATGCACTTCACAGACTAAATGGGGAAGACACAACTCTGATCAGGAATTAACACAAAGTAAATTAATTGGTGGGGTCCTGAATGTCACAATTCTACTTCATGTTTGAGTATACAAACATGATCTGAACAATCCTACCTGCAGATAAAGAATATTTGAACTTAATTTTGGATAACAATTAAGTTAATGTTAGATTTTGCAGGGAATAACCTGCAACACATGGACAGGATCCAGAAAATACATGGAAAAGGCAATGCTGAGGGATAGATCATAGGTTACAAAAAACATTTGTACTTCTATTTTGATATAATAGTAAAGTACTGCATAGCATATGCAGAAAGTCTTGGGCCAGAAAGCTTGCATTACACATACTTTCTATATAAATTTGGCTCTTTGAGATAACTTATATACAAACTGTACAAGAGTATTTTTTCATTTGCCATGGCTACTGAGGTATAGCCAAACTGAAATGTACCAGTCAAATGAACTTTCACTATCTCATACCATTCTGGCCATCCAGTTATCAGAAACACTTTGATAATCTGGAGGGATTTCAAAGACAAGAGGTGTGATTAGGCAGCTGCCAACATAGACTGGAGAAGAACTGTCAAGAGAGGTAAATATTTTAAGTACTTGCACAACAACAGCCTACAACTATTTGCTGGGCGTTATCTCCACAGCAAAAGCACAGAGTTTGTCCATAGAGAGTCATATGCAGAAGTGAGACAGAAATCAGAATAAGAATTTCGATTTGTGTAACAAGGAATTATTTTTCACCATAAACACTATTTCAAGATAATGAGTAACTTCTACAAAACTAGCTTACACCAAACATGAGTATGGACTAATCCTTAACTGATGGAGTAAGCATAATGGATCATTTTTACCTCTAGTTCTTACGTACTCTCATATAAAAATAAGGTAAGAATCAATAGAGAGGAGGGACCTCAGAGCGTGGCAGCAGTTCAAAGGAAAATAGAGTTTCACCTGCCTTGATAGGGATTCAAAGCAGATAGAAATAGCAATATCATAGTGAGAATTCTGTAACCTCCCCATCCAGGGAATGGAGGTTTTTATGAGGATATGAAAATACTATGAAATATAGAAGAGAACAGGAAGTATTTAGGGATCAAGAGGACTAGTTAATGACAAAAGAATGATGAAAAAGTTTTAATCTTGAAAACAGGGAATTTAGGAATTTAGAGGCAGTTTGCAAGTATATGAAAGGACCTAGGCCAAGGCACAACTTCCTGAAGAAAGCAAAGAAGGCAGAGTAGAAAAGTGCATGGATTTGCCTTGGAGTTCAGTGTAACTATTACAAGGTTTCAAATCCTTTCTTTGGTTTGGGGTTTTTCTGAGATTCTTTGCTGTGATTGTGATATGGAACAGCCTGGCAAAAGATAAGACCGCAAAGTAAGTTTAGGCAAAATCTGGTTCTTTATGCTGAACAATAGATATATGTGAGCATGTTCCAAGTTTAAACTAATTTAATAAAAGAGGATGTCAGAACTCTTATCTCCCTGCCCTACAAAAACCTGTGCACTAGAAGTTCCATCAAGGGATGGAATCATGGCCACCTTAATCATAGAATACCAGGTTGGAAGGGACCTCAAGATCCATGAACACTTTTTAATGGATTTCCACAAGTCCACTCTTTTTCAAACATTTTGAAAAGTACAGTTGCTTGAGCAAATGCATAAAGCACTTTTCTCCTTGAAATCTATTTTAATCAGTTTCATACATAAAACTAGAAAAAGATGCTCATTTTACGTTTTCTTTGTTCTCCTCTCCTGTATTCCACTTTGAGGTATACTGTGCAAAGATCACTGCTACGACTGTGTGACTGTTCATGGTAAGGCTGGTACATTTCTTGTACAACCATGTAGTTCATTTGTTTATAGTATTATTCTTACCTTTGAACTGTAGGGAGACACATGTAGCATGTGCCTAGCAGATGCAGAAGAGTAAAAGTCTTGTTAATCTGTAGAATTGTGTAAATCTGTGTAAATCTGTAGAATTTAGCTATGCTAATAATTAAAACACAAGCAAGGAGCAAGGACTACCCTCGGATACCCCTCAGCTGTTTCAACAGTGGCACAGACAGGGCAAATCTTGCACCACAGAGGGAACAGCAGGACAGAAGGACTCAACTAAGACCTTCACTGATACCTCTTCCCTCTGAATTTCTAAGCCAGAAGAAGAATCTGTACAGGATACTCAGCACCCTGCAATGGCTGATCCTACAAGCACTTTGATTTCTGTTTGGCTTTACACATGTAAACTGCCGTCTCAAATGAAAACATCTTCAAGTTTGGATCCTTCTTGCAGCGACTAGCATTTAGATACTTATTTAATGAAGAAAATATATTTTTTAAAATATGTAGAATTTGCATCTCCTCACTTTTGCTGAATCTTCACTTATTGTTGTACTTTGCAAAAAGACACAACATATTTATTTGGAAATAGATTGTTTTCTTCTCCCCTTTTGCTCATTTCTTCCCTACCACAGCAGTCAGAATAAGAGATGGCGCTGCATTATATGCTGTCATCTGTACCGTTATGTAGATCAATATTGGACAGAGAGGATCTTGTTGCTGTTGCTTCTTGTTTTTGGTGAGGGGATTCTTTTACTTGGAGGATTTATAAGGGGAGGGGAAAGGCCACTGAAACCTTAACAGAGATCATAGGTTTTATTGAGTTGTCCACAATGACTTGATCTCTTTTTCTAGTATTTTAAAATTCATTTAGAACCCAATAGAGGTCATAAATACTTCAAGTTACTTCTTTCAATGCCTGCTAGCTTTCATACATCACTGCTGAATTTCATTTCACATTGTGTCATCCGCTGCTGCAGTTCTGAGGATTCCCTTTTGAAGTTCCCCACATAGTGTGTTTTGGACTTGAGTAACCTACACAATCGTGCCACTTGCAGATGTTGCCATCTCACTGCCCAAATTTTTTCCAATTCATTAATACATTTATTAAATAGCAACCATCCTAGCATGAAGCCATGGAGCAGCCCACTGTAATCTTTCAGCCATAGAGAAGGATGATTATATACTTTTGCTTCAGACTTTGTCATCTAGCCATTTTCACCCCATGACGAGGATTTCCCTCATCCCCAGTGACTACTTAGCTTCCTTAACAGCTGCTCCTGTGGAGAAAGTTTTTTGAAGTCCAAAAATTACATTGGATGATTTTTTTTTTCTAGTTTTTTTAATGGCTGGTAAAAAAAAACCAAAAAAACAAAAAAACAAAACAAAAACCAACAACAATAACAACAACCACCAGTGCCAAAAAAAGAGCTGATAGAATAGTGAGGAATTAATTTCTTTTGCAGAAAAAGTCCTGGTAACTACCATATTTGTGTTAGCATTTTACAGTTTTACTCTAAATAGAGCCTCCTCTAATTCCTAGTCTCTTTCTATTTCTTCCTATTGCCCAGAAATACACTTCACTGGAATAATGTGAAACAGTTTTCCAAAACTTTTTCACAATACTATTCAATTCTTCAGTACTGAAGAATTGCTACTATTTTATTTTCAGTACAGAAACTAAAACATGGCCACATCAACATAAGAAATGCTTACATGCTTTAACACATTATTCCAGAAGTAATTTTTCCTGATGCAAGAACTGAGCGGTACTGTCCCTCTCGCAGACTACAGCAATTGAGACCTTTTAATTACATTAGCATCCACATACAGCAAGCAAAGCAACTGAGCAGCTCCAAGCAGAATCAAAATCCACGGACCTAGACACTTTTTGTTTTTAACCCTTCTGAACTTCTACTTTTATATTTGTGAACTGTAAATTTTACAGCTGAACTCCTTCCTGCTCATGTGTCAAATGTTACTCCCACAGTTGTGGAATTCTTGAAATTAATATCTGAATATTGCAGTTTCAGATTACCTAGCTCCTAGCTTTTTGCCACATACTTGAAAGAGCTGAGAGAACACTGCTCACATTAACACTTTAAATTTCTCATTTTTGAGGCACAGAACATAGTTTCACAATTTGCTGCAAGGGGGAGTAAAATGGATTCAAGCCAATTTTGAGCCCTCTTTATCCTGGGCTGCTCTGCATCTGCTCACATAATTTAGTTGTCTCTGTGAGCCTGCCTAGGTCCTAGCAGGGAGAGCTGAGCAGCCCAGGAGCTCCAGCAGTGCCTGGCACCTCCCCGGTATGGCCGGCTGGGGTTCCTCCAGCTGTGCCCTGGCACGCTCAGAGTGCCTGCCCTCCCCAGGGCTTGCCTGGAAAGGAGCCTAATGGCCATTTCTTTACTTCCTGCCACAGGAGAGTTCTCCTCCAGATGGACCTGGAGATTTTAGGGCCGTGTCTGGCAGATTTGGTGGTCCTTGCCATAGAAGAGGGGCCAGGGCACAGGTGAGGAGGAAGAGCAGGTAAGGCTACATGACTTTGGGAAGTGCACTTCTTCACCTTCCTTAATAGAAAGTCAATGCTGCAGATTATCTAAAGAAAAATGTTTGAACTTTTCCATCACTGTTTACCCTCCATTTTCATATGCCATATTCCTCTCCTCTTAGACAATGAAGATCAACAAAGACAATTTTAGTTTTATTTGTACAGTCAGTTTTACTTTCAAGATCAATTGAGCCTCAGCACTTGAATTTCAATGTTGTTTATTTAAAACACCTTCATTACGGCAGTCTTTATATGTGCATACATTATGTAGCTTCTAATATTTATGACAATGAAATAGTATTATTAAATGCATGCTATTATTAAGTATAAGATATGCATTAATTTCAAGAACAACTGTGGGGCAAGCTGCGTAATTACTACATTACAAAATACAATGTGAAAACATCACACTGATAAAGAAAACACGGTCCAACGAGATACATGGCCTTCAAACTGTGAGATGGTGCTTTTTAATTTAGAGCACAGAGGCTAAACCTTTAACATACTGCTCAGAAAGAAGTTTCATAAATATATATTTTGGATTAGCCATCACCTTGGCAAATGAGAAGGCTCATCTCTCGATCCCAATGATGATAATGAGATCCAGCATGAGCGTGGACAAACCGTTTAATTGTCCAGAGCTCCAGCTTTTCACCATAGATGTCACATCGCAAAAGGATGTCAGTCTCCTAGGTACATCCTCTTTGTTAGGAGCTGTCTGTGCAAAAGTATTAAATAGAGGTGTATAAAAGGAGAAAGACACAAGGACATTTGCTTTCGGAGTAATATTTCTGAATGTTTTCCTGAGTACAAACACCCTTTTACAGACTTCAGTGAGGTTATTAGGAAAGATGATGGACTTCTGAAAGTTTGTGTATTTCTGTGTTTTTTCTAAATATTCCTTAATGCTTGATGAATATATTTGTAAAGCCTTATACGTGGATGTGTCTCACTTAAAGGTACATCACACTTATTCTACTGAAATGTCCAGTGAATTTTTTGCAGTGCTGTGAATTGGAGTTCTGATAGTGAATAGTTCTACTTTTCTTATATATACTGATGATAGTAATATTTTTAAGTGGATGCGGTCAAACTGCTTTATATAAAGCTGACTTCAGATAATAGATTTTATCCAACAAATGATACAGGTTAGCAAAAGGGCAACAGTTCAGACAGCTAGTCTGCAAACATTACTTGGTGAAAAATTATAAAAAATATTTACATTATGCTTTTCATTTTATAATTATTCAATTTCCTTGAATTATTGTTTTATGATTAACTTTGAACTGTTGTGTAGTTTCAAATGAACACTAATGTTTACACTTATTGGATTATGTTATTCAGAAAATGCGAAGACATGTAAGTACAAGGACTTTTAGGATTACCATGTCAAATATTGTAGAATAATTTTCTTTGTCTAATAGATGGTCATTAATGATTTATTTCTCCTTTGGCCTTGACCATTCCTACTGTTAGCAACAAATCCCATTTCTCTTGGCAGCCTGTTTTTTAAAAAGACTTTTTTCCATTTCCATTTTTAAATTTTTTTAAATTAAACAATTATTTTGTCCCTGAAAGAACTTGAGTCCCTTAAGCCATCTGTACACTTTATACACTTCCATGTCTCTTCTAGAATGGTCTTTATTTAGTCTTCACATAACTATTTCTCTGTAGCACAGAGCTATTGTCTGGCTACGTGCAACTATTTCTTGATAGATGGGTAACTCCTAGCTCCAAGTTTATAGAAAAGCTTCTATAGCTTAAAAAAGGACAAGAATTTATTTATTGTTTGCCTTGCTCTTCTTTGAGTACAGATGAAGAAACTTTTATACTAACAAAGCAATGAACTGCTGAAACGACATTCATGGAAATGTCAATCTATAACAAAGAAACTGCTTTACTGTTAAATAGATTTAAATTCATAAGAAACATTAATATTCTAAAATATAAATTATATGAATTTGCATCCTTGTAACCAACATGCAAAAAAGCCTCTCTAAGGTTACATCTCTTACCACCTTTTTTTTTTTTTTTTTAATTCTTCAACAGAACTTAAGATGGATGAAAGCCACATATATGGAGACAAAGGTTGGGGAAAAAAAACCCCCAGATATTAGGTAATGTTCTAGCTCCCTTACATTCCACAGAATAAGAATTGAATACTCATGCTCTCATTAAGGAATGTTTCCAAATATATTTACACAAGTTTACTTCAATCCACAGGTTTAAACTTTAAAGCAGATTTAAGCTGCTGAAGTCCTCTGCAGATCTGAGGTCATACAGCAGTTTTTAGAAGAGCAAGTGTTTCCAAACACTATTGCATTTAAAAAGATAACTACATTTCCAGTATCTCAAGTAACATCCTATGGATACTACGGATAAATGATGACTGGGCCAGAATTTTATTTGAATATTTTAACTTACCTCATTAAGGATTTCATTTATATCCTCTTATAGGCAGGTTTTGTATTTTTAATGGTATTTCTACCCATTTGAAATGAAAAGTTGAGTTTTCTTGTATTGACTGTGTAACGATGAGTGAAAAATTACATTAATAAAAATGTGTCTAATACATTTTAGAGAATTTGACTTTTTCAGTATTTCCTAGTTTCATTTGTATTAATTGAATTATAGACTTACTTTAGTGATTACTTACTTTTTTTATACACAAATTCTGTTTTCATTAATACCAGTTCTGAAATAAATCTTCACTCAGATTTCACTCAGTGAGAAATGTATTATCAGGCCTCAAAAACTTAATATCCCATTTGGGAAGCTATGTTTAAGAGATGCAGTTTATAAAATGCATTGGCAGAAAGCAACTGTAAATTGGGGCTGACTGGTATAAGTACAGTTCCATTAAATAGAAAGAAGAGAAACAACTGATAATGGTCAGACTAGTCAGTAGAATCTTCCAATGCAATTTTATAAATATTGTAAAATATCTGTAATTCTCTCTGATGAGAAATTAGTATCTGGTAAATTAAGATTGTCTCTCAAAGGACAATATTTTTTAAAAAATATTTAATTTTCCCTCTCAAAACTGTCTATGAATATCACTTTGTGTAAAACAAAAGCTTTGAGGATACTTTACATGAGGATCGAGGCAAAGAATCTCGTGTTCTATGGGACAGAAAAAGTAGTGTTCATGTATAGAACAGAGATACACAAATTCTCTTCAAAACAAGAATCTGGGTATAAATCTTGTAACTCCATTTGGATGCTGAATAGGCTGATCTCAATAAGAAAAATAACTAAGATCAAGATCTTGATATCTCACAATAGCACAATGTAGATGGTGCTGTTTTAACAGATTCCATATTTTGCAGATGTTTTCATTGAGCTGAAAAATTTAAGGCAGCTAAGTTTTCTTTAGGGAGGTGGAAGCTTATAATGATTTGGCCAGTTTAGTGATAATTAGGGAATTAATGAGATATTCCATTAATATGCATAATGTGGAACTGCTATTGCACTCTGGAAGGGACCAATAGACCACCGTTCTGTGTCTGGAAGTGATCAGCAGTCAATAACTTCATTCTCTCATAAAGCACTTAATTTTAAAAAGGAAGAAGTTCTGTAACCTCAACAACTCTTCAGTGCATGGTTTGAATCAGAAATATTGCTACTTCTAGCGCCACTGCACATACTGTTCTTATTCACGCAAATGTTTAACATTCTTGATTCTAACTAGGAATTTCCCTAAATTAAGTTTTGCGGTAACAAGCTGCAGATTAATTACAGTTCTTATAAAAGCTGAGGTTATCTTATTCTTTTTTGATTCAGGCTTTTGAGTGTTTTATGTTTCTCATTTACGTAAATAAAAAGAGCAGAAGCAAAGGAAGTGCACCCACATGAGCTAAATTATCCCTTATGATGACACTGTGCAGTCATAATATGGCTATAATATAATCATTTAGTGTTTGTTGTCTTAGACTAGACTGAACTAATAAGCGTCGTTAGATACATCGCCTAACTGTGTCAGTATTAGGCAGAGTTATGGTTATCTGTGTGCCCTCACACTGGATTTTCAGTTTATCTTTAGCTTTGAATTTTGTGGGTTCTTAATGCTTGAGAGTGTGGGATAATTTTGAGATGGTTTCAATATGTCTGGAATGTGTGCTACCCTCAACTACTGCTCTTCAGATTTACCACACTTCTAATTTAGACTTATAGTGGTTTTTCTGCTTATAAAAAAAAAAAAAAAAAAAGAAAAAAAAGAAAAAAAAAAATTAAACAGGCAATACAAAAACTTATTCCCATAAGGCCTTCTGTTTATTCACAAATATGAAGTTTTGACTGTAATTCTTTCTTTCTTTCTTTTAAAAATAAATTTAACTTCTATGGTCCAATGCACAAATGTTAATATTTTAGAGTTACCAAAGTGTACCAAGGTGGATGAAGCCACACTGCAAAGATACATCCTCACGCCCTTTCTCCACATCTTTCAAGTTCCCTTTGTTTCTTCCACCTTCCTCAACTTTTCTGCCTACATGCTCAGAGTGCCTTCTCTGAGTACAAATGCACAGCCACTACACTCTTGTTCTCTGTATCTCTCTTATTCCGCATGCCTCTTCAATTTCCTTCCTCCTCTTACATCCTCTTATGCTTCTTATCACATAATAATTCATCCTCCCTATTCCTTCCTTCCTCCCACACAGATGATTAGTTCAGGTGCAGAGGTTTGGTTTTGGAAAAGGTAATGCAAAATTACCATTAATTAATCCCTTGCTAGGTCCTCCTTGTTTGGACCATTCATTTTTAAAATCTATGAACATATACTGGTAAATATTAAAAAAAGAAATTTTGTCTTTATAAAATAACTGATAGACTTCAGAACTGGAAAATCTGTTTTGTCATGCCTTGCAATCTCTGCTTTGAATAAAACATACAGTTTGTAAATAGCAGGAGACTGTGGCAGCTAGTTCTGCAGTATTTGTTCTGTATTTTGTAAATTTCTTACTAATGAATATAATCATAGATTTCCAGAAGTTACAAATTACTTATTTTCAGTGGAATTTTTGCAATGATTATCTCTGAGATCTCCCCTTTAAAAGCCTGTGCTACAAAACTCAAATATGAAATCTTTAATTTACCTTTGAATAGATACCAA
This sequence comes from Podiceps cristatus, assembly GCA_000699545.1. Classification (NCBI taxonomy): domain Eukaryota; kingdom Metazoa; phylum Chordata; class Aves; order Podicipediformes; family Podicipedidae; genus Podiceps; species Podiceps cristatus. The sequence continues at coordinate 10,858 of JMFS01004321.1, forward strand.
GTATGAGAGTTTGGGAAAAAAAAAATCCTCAAGAAAGGAAAAGCATTGCCAATCCTTTATTTAAAAAGTAAAGCTTAACTAAAACTTTTCTTTCTTAAAATATTTTCACATCGCACCTTACTGACTTGATGTTGAAGCATGTGAGTTCAAGTTCCATCAAAAAATTCCTTACCAAGCTGGTTTTGCAGACTTGCATTAAATCTCCAATGAAGCTTCTGAGTGCAAGTTCAAATAAATTAAAGGCCCAATCAATAAAACTGGAAATCAGCCTTGCAAATCATGTTGCCTCCTAAGAACTGTCATTAAATTAGAGTCAAATCAAATTACACAATAACGAACAACAGCCGCTCCTCATGTGTAAGGAGGAATCCTTAACACAGACCTCCACCCACCCGAAGATGTGTGCAGCCCAATGTCTGCTCCAGACTTCCAGGGTCGCCCCTTGGTGAGGGTTCCCGTGTCCTTGGCTCCCGGTTTAGGGAGCTGTGCAGGCCCAGCCCCGCGGCCTTGAATCACAGCCCTTATCTGCTTTGGTATTTCCAGCGTCTCACACAGCTAATAAATAATATATTCATTAGGCAGACCGCATGTTTACATCCATAGACCAATACTTGGACTTTTTTTAGCCAAACCTGACTCATAGCTACACTTGATTCCTTTCTTTTGGGCACAGCGCTGCCCGCGCCTGTCCTTGGTGGGGCAGTGGGGCAGCCCCAGCCCCCGTGCCTACGAGAGCCACCCCTGCCCCATGGTGCAGAAGGGCTCCCCTGCTGTGATGGTGCGGGCTGGTGCCCAGGGCGAGGTGCCGGTGCCCCGGCAGCGCTCCCTGCCAGCACTTGCTTTTGCAACAGGAGGATGGGGACAGCGCGGTCTCCCACTGCAGACAACAACTCCCTCTCCCACTGCAGATGACAACTCCCACAGTGCAGGGCAAGAGGAGGGAAGGAGCCATGTGCCCCCTTCAAGCACCTGTGTGGCTGGCAACAGCACCAATAGGTCTATCAGGTGTGCAAACTGTTTTCTGTTTTGAGTTATTGGCCTCAATCTGGACACAGCATAAAGCTTTAAACCAAATTTTAATTTTACTAAATTTTACTAAATGCTTGAACTCTTCAAAGATGTACATGTTGTCTCTAACTACATTGTTTATATTGTTATATAGAAACTATATATACAACTATATTGTTTATATTATTTACAACAGCAAGAGGAGAGAAATTAGAGCACTATTTTCTCATAAAAGTCGCTAAAGACTATATTGGCAATCCATGCTTAGGTAAGTGTGTCCATTCAGAAGCACAACCTAGAGGCAGCACCAACCAGTTTACACATTTAAAATCCTGCAATTGGGTCACTCATTGTGAAGCTCATGGTCAAAAAGTTGTAAAAATGCCTTTGTACTTGAGGTTTCTTTTTTAAAACTTGCCCACGATGTTGTAAATCAACAGTATGCAGGCTCCTAAATGCCCAAGACATTTTGGGAAGAAGGTACAAAATGTTACATTAAATATGAGTTAGGTTCTTAGACTTGTCACTGACATTTACATTTTGGCCATTCTTGTACAGTTCTACTTCAAAACTGAAATTACAACAAAGTTACCTCTAAATTCTTCTTCTATCAGAAGCTAAACACTTCAGAAGAACAATATGCTTTGCAGTATTTTATAATAATGACTCTTAAAAACCCCTTTATCACCACAGGAATCATGTACTTCACAAGTCACATCCTGAGTAAATGCCATCTAGAGACAAAAATATGTTTTTAGCAAAAAACTCCCTGTGGCTGTAGCCAGACTGCCAGCTGTGGCACTTCAAATGGACTCGAGCATTCAGTCTCAGATCTCTAAGTTTGTGTGGGCCATAATCAATATAGGCTGACTACTACTGGGAGTTTTCAGACACTGTCTTCCTATACGGCCAGTGATGAGACACAGGGCAATGCTGGAATTAGGTGGTCTGAGCTTAGTTCTCTACAATACACAACCTGGAAATAAGTATTTGGGCAGCAGGGCTGAAGAAATTAGAAGTGAATATGGTAAGATACATACCATTGGATAAATCCAGCCTAACTGTAGATTAAAAGTTGTTATCATTTGGTCAAAGGAGCAAAGCACATTACTTGGCATAGAGCTGAATAGCTACATTGGTCCACTGCTCACCCTACCCCAGCTCTTGAAGATGTCCTCACACAGTGACACCAGCTTCTGCAGCAGCCCTCAAACACGAGTGCCTGGAGGCATAGCTGTGTAAAATAAGTGGGCTTCTTGAAGAGGCAGAGATAGAAATACCCCCCCCCCAAAAAAAAAGCAAGATTCATGAGACAAGATATGATATAGAATAGCAGTCAAGGATCCCCAACCCAGGACACATGAATAGTAGAGGCATGTTCAAGCCATGTCTCCAGCTCTCCTGGTCACACGCTACCGTGGAATCTACTTCCAGACCCAGACAGAACATCTTTCTTGGGCAACTTTCCAGGAAACCAACTATTCACAGGGAGATTTAGTGCACTCCAAATGCTACCCCTACCCTAAAGGGGAAGTTCTTTCAAGTGATGGTGAAGTTATCGTGGGAAAGTTCCCATCTGATGTTTTCTTCCTAATGCGGGAAGTTAACAAATTTGTCTCAGCACACTAATTGCAATGAAAGAGATGAAGAATTTGGGGACTGTATTCTTTTTTTCATATCAGCGTAGTGCCATGCAAAAACCCCCCAACAGTAAACATAAATAAACATACATATAAAACATTTCCAAGACTGACAGTTATCTTTTCTCAGATGTGTAAATCTGTTTTGACACCACAGTCACCACAAGGCCGGGTGCATGTTAGGGAAAAGCGAGCCTTATAGTGCTTTTAATGTCCAAGGACTTTGCCTGAAAAAAAATTACAGTCACACAGAGCTCAAAAAAAGTCAACCCGATGATCTCAAACTAGGCCTACAAAGACAGTACCACCAAACAGGTTATTCTCCTTAAGTGGGAGAGTCACAACAGAGAGTTCTTATGGAGTATTTGGGTTGAGTAAGCTTTTGCTTTCTGCCAACCTTATAAACATGACAATGATCCCACTCTTCTCTAAAGTATTCCCTGTCCATCCCTGTTGCTAGTATATCTGCAATGCTCCACGTTCTTTGCCATGTCTGTCATCATGTCAGGAAACGAAGAATCAAAACAGGACCAGCGGAGGAATGTGTGTAAACCAAAAGTGTATGGAGACAGGACAAGAAAAATGAAGGGACCTGCATTTCTTAGATAAGCCACAGATAAACCCAGATAAATTACTCTCAACCATGGAGGTAAAGCTTTAGTTGTGGAGACTCATAATATTCAGAGAAAGGCAATATATGCATAATATATAACATTAACTACAAACAAGAAAATATAAAATGTACACCCCCCCCTACTTTTCACCCAACCACAAGAGCAAACTAGGCAGTACAAAAGGCCGTTCTGACTCTTAAAAAATTATTAGTCTGATACTCTATACCTATATCCTTTTGCTGAGGCTCTTGGTGCAATGGTTAGAGCATATCAGCACCAGTCTTACTCAAGGCAGATAACTACATTAGACAGAAATCCTCAAAGTCATTTAGGGGTGAGATGTTTCTATTCAAAAAGAGGTGCAACAAAGGCAGATGGAAGCAATGGGATCCATGCCTGTTTTTTTGTAAGATCAAGTAACATGTTGAACATAGTTGCAAAAGAAGGGAGAAGATGACAGGTATTTCTGAACAAATGAGAATGTCATGCTAGAAGAGAGAGGGATGATCTTTGAATTTTTATTCAGATTTTGCAAGTATTCTTGAAAAAACTTCATCAATGTAAGGATTGATCTTACTGTTTCTAGAAGTAACATGAAAGAATAGGTGGAGGGAACAAAACAAAATAAGAATTTGCCTGAAATTTCCATATAAATGATGTCATTTTCAATAAAACACAGCTGAAAATATCCAGAAGCCTTGTACAAAAATAAACTCTACCAAAAAGATCACTCTGATGTAAATATTTTTACTATGTGAGATAAGGCAAAGCTGAAACAATTTAATTCTTCTGTACTGTGTAATACAAAAGCATTAGCTTTTCAATCCTGTATTTAACTGTGCTATAAAAGTAATATTCACATTTAAACAGGGTCTGCCAGATGTATTTAATTTTAGTTTTATTAAAAATACCAGAAGCTGCTCTTAATAGATAAATGAATGTCATATGAAACCACATCCAAAAAATCTGAAAAATTTCAAATGCACTTCTATTCCAACTTTATCTGTTAAGCAACCTCTCACAGATCTCTTGCTGAAGAGTTTCAATAATCAAGTTTTAGAGATGACTAAGGGCTGTTAGGCATTTTTAAAGGACAGATTTGCAAGGAAAACCTTTTCTGGGATTGCTTTTAAATATCTTACCACATTCTTTACCTAAAAATCTCCAAAAAACTTCAACTTATTTGAAGACAAGAGGTAGTTAAATGAAGCATGAGACCAAGTGAAACCTAGCATTTTCTTTTGTCAACGTAATATGACAAAACCAGAAAGTATATCAGCTATAGAGAAAAAGACATTTTATAATGACGTTCAACACTCATAATGCAAATCTATAGGATTATTTATAACAGCTTAAAATACATCTTATCAACTATATTGACCCATATTCACTCATATTTTTGACTGTTCTGTGCAATTTCAACAGCAAGAAATTACTAAAAACTTGCTTTACCTACTCCGGTAAACTGGATTAACGGCAGCTTTATTCCACAGGAAGGTCTTAAAATGGCTGGGCCCAAAACACCCAAGCTCTGTTAGCGTATCCGACCAACGGTTATTAACTCAGAAATGTCCCTTTAACTCTGTTTACTTTGGACGTGCCTCTGGACACAGGCACTGTGGGCTGCAGAAGGAAATCCAAACTCTTCCCAGCTCTCTGAAGCAACTGAGCTCTTAAGACAAATAAGATCTGGCATTAAAGCGGGTTTTTGCCGTGCTGTAAATTTCTGTGTTGGGAACCAGGGTTAAGGCCTTGGATCACGCTTCATCTTTACCAAGGAAACTGTGGCAAGCAAAAGTGTGTCGGGCGGGTCAGTGCCTCTGCAGCCAGTTTCTTCCGTGGGATCAAACTTGTGAAACGCTGTGGACCTGTGTCTCCCAAAGAAATCACTGGGAGTTCCAGATCAGTTGAATCTCGAGATTTGTCCCAAAATATCCTAATGGATATTTTTTTTATATGCAAGAAGCAAAGTAAAGGCACAAGGATGTTAACATTATGGCTTACAACAATTAGATGGGCCCTAGGTTGTAACACATCCATGTGTAGCAGCGTCACAAAGTGCATTTATTTCCTACAGAAGCAACATCGCAATGTAATGCTGAGTACTACATGACTGACTAATATTCCAGCCGCACTGTAAAGGTAAAAAATGCTAGTCTTTGCTGAAAACAGACAATATGTTTTATGACTTTAAAATGAAATCACAGAAGACCTAACTCCATCCAGCTGTTCTTAATAGAGTTTTTTTTCCCCTTTGTTTTTCATTCTCTACCTTAATCCACTTCAAAATTACCTCACAGTCTCATTCATTTTTGCTTGTAACTTGATAACTCTCACCAAAACAATGTATTGCACATTACAGGGCAAAAAAACCTAAATTAAAGAACAGAGAAAGAAATACAGAAAGTGTAGATTCATTAAAGCTGGTGATGCTGCAACGAAAATTTGCATAGCAACCTTCAACTATGCCTGATAGAATTACAAATTTGTTACATTTGAAGGACAGATGAAACATTCCCACATTTTCTGCATCAGTCATTTCTATTTGGTTCAGCTTAGTATAAACAATTCCCCTTATTTTGCAACTAATTGAAGAATTAATATAAAAGGATTGAACACCTGTTGCTCTGTTGGCAGAAAACAGCAATTACAAGGTTTCTTTCCAGTGGACTTAAACTACAAAAGGAAAATTTTAAAATACGAAAGGAAGAAAACATACTGGTGACCAGGGTCCTTTTGAATCCACAGAGGATAGTACAGTTTTTATTCAGATTGTGAGTGGTCCCTGTTAAGCTCCATCGGCTGATGGAGGTCTCCTCTCTATCCCCCCATTTAGCCACTGCTCCCTTAAGCATTTTCCATTAGTCTGGCATAGCTCTGATTCTCTCAACCTCCTCTCTCCTCTTTCCCACACACTTTAAGACAGGCTTATAATCCATTGTACATCCTCCTAACTGTCATGCAGATCCTCTTTACCAATTTTCTATTACAAACATTAATCACTGAAAATAAATGCTATTAAAAAGAGAGACTAAATCCATGTTCATCTCCTCTTTGTATTCCTTATCTAGGAAAGTGGTTAGGCAAGCCTCAAGCTGAGGTAGAAAGAGTCAAACATAGGGGCCTGTAAGCAAGTGATTTTTTGAATAGGCGGAACTGAAGGGAAAACAATAACCAAAACACAAGCAAGCATCAAATCCACTTAAAATAAACATTCTTAACTTTCCTTGCTGATGCAAAACCCAAAACAATGAAACATTGGAAATGTCACATATTTTGTTACGGTCACCTGCAAGAAAAACGAAGCAAGAAATTCAGGGGTTCAAAATACCCTGGAGAAAGATCTATTTGCTGTTAGCTTGGGAGCTCAAGACCGCAGCCCTCACCCCCGTGTGGGTTCACCCCCTCCTCAGCCCGCAGGAGCCTGGCATGACAACAGCGCGCATCAGTGGTGTCCCCCTGAACACAGCACCAGAGGGGAACGGCTCAGCGCCTCTGCTGCTTTGTATCAACAAACCTTAAATCATTTTCCAGCAAAATTATCACTATTACTATCACTAATTATAAATTAGTAAGTTCTACTCCTTTTCACTTTTTATGGAAAAGTACGTGGAAAGAGACAGCATCAGTTTTTCCCAAGTATTTTGGAATGGGCATCATTGTCTGGTCCAGATGCTCCTACTTTGGCAGTCATGCCTTCCATCACACTGAGGTGACCTCATCTTTAAGGTCATTTTCCGAAGCAGGCCTCACTTGAAAAATCATGGTAAATCATGGTAGATATATGGGCACAGTCCTTTTCCCTCTTATTTCATAGCTGTTTCTGGGAATGGCTACATTATGAAAATGCTCACTATTTTTTATCTCTTTGATAAGATACCTGTTTATAGGATGCATACATCTCAAGGGTTTTTGTGGGTTTTTGTTGTTGTGGTTTCCCCCCCACCCCTGGATGAGACAGACTGAAAACCAGCATGAAATGTGAATGCACAACTTCAGGCATAAACCTCCTCAAGCGCGCCTTCGTCTCCCTATTCAGATTGGGACCAACTACACATATTTTTGCCTTGTTGCATCCTGGTTTTTGGTTTGTTTTTTATTTGTTTGTTTGTTTTTTCTTTTAAAGGTGTGCCAGATGTACAGGCAACACAGGGGCTGAGGAAGGTTAATTCTGTCCACGTGCACCCAACCTGCACGGGTGGAGGCACCCGGTGCTGGGACCCGCTGCCGTTGGCAGTGCCCAGTGCTTTGGGAACCGCGTTGGGAATGTGACTACTCCAAGTCCTGCTGAGTTGGGAAAATGCATCAGAACTTCAGTCGGGGCCAAAAATGGCAAAGGCACTGTGGGTCAGGGTCAGGCTGACACGCTGTGTGAGGACACAGACGCTGAGACCCCAGAGCAGGATTAGGCTGGGTGGCACATGAATCACAACACAGTGGAAATGCAGATGAGGCTGTGGGTCATTTGGATTTGTTGTGCGGGCACAAAGAAATCATAAACCCAAGGAAGATCAAGATCAACTTGTGACACTGCCCACCACAATCTAAGCAGTAGTGTGCAACATTTTTTGGAAAGTTTTCTAAGGACAGAAAAAATTTTTCTTTTCCCTTTAAAAAGAATGTGCACCTATATAACAACAGCAACAAAACTCAACTGCATAGGATAAACTATTTCCATGAAGAAAGAATGAAGCGTTAAATACTTGATATTTTTTTGAATTTATAAATCAAAATAAACTTTTAAAGCTTTCCTGTTAATGGAGTTAAAATCATCATCAGTCTTTCTTTAAGTGTCTGTAGTACATAGTCACAGTCCATTAAAACAACATGTTAGCATCGTTCATAACAGGATGTAAATGAAAAGATTAAGTAATCAGGACTATTTCAACATCAATAAAGTCTCAGAGTGATTAGTATGTACAGCCATGACACAATATCTTTTTGCATACTTTCCCTGATCAGATTAAAGTGGTGATGAGTTCCTCGATGGCTCAAGTGTGCTCCAAGGAAAGCTAGAAGGTTGTACAGTTAACTCCCAGGGTGTAACTCTAAACCATACAACCTACTACCTCAACCCGGATGCACACAGCTTCCAACGATGACCATAAAGTCTTCTTCACTTCTTCAGCCTTTCTTTGAAATGTGACAGCAGCCACAGGCTTACATATTTCCCATGGGGGTAGGCTTTAAACTGCAGTTATTCCCCACATTTCAGACGATAAGGCATATTCTTAGATAGATTTTTCTACTGCAGAGGTAGAATTTCTGTTCTACCCTATTTACATATGTATAAAGATATATACATGTGTGGTTTATGTGTATATATATACATACATATTTGATAGGAATGATGCAAGTCCATCCACATTTCTGGAAAGAAATGATCATTTGTTTTTCTACATTTTTTTAATGTAATACCATGTAATGGTGTATTTAATAAAGCCAGTAAATGGTATATCCTGCTCTCTCTCATTGGAAACCCTACAATTCCCTCACATCTCTTTGTAAATTTTAATAAGATATTAAGCCAAAGATGCTTAAAGCAACTGATAAAAGAACAAATTACTTAATCAAGTTTGAAGATAAGGCAATGGACAAGAGAGGCATTCCAAAAACAATATATAGTTTTGTACTCTCACTTGGGCTTGTTGTCAAATACCACTGCGGTGCGTGCCACTTAAACTTTTGCCAGATCACCATACTGACACAGACCCATAGAAGCGAGCTTGTGCAGTACATTTCAACACAAGATCGGATCTACGGGTTTATGCCAATTGGCATCGTTGATTAATATTTTCCTTTTAAAGTGAGATGCAGAAGACTAAACAAACAAACATGCGAAGCAATGTAAGAGGGAGTATTTAAGAGTAAAAATATTACCATCTATTGCAAAGAAGACTACTTCAAACTGAACTGCATAAATGATGGACTCACCAAACAAACCAAAGACTTGTAACTAGTTTGTTTTTTGAAAAAGGAAGAAAAAACTATTTATTTTTTTTTTTTTTTTTTACAGATTGACGGCACAACATTGTTTTGTCTTCAGGAGGAATTAATGTCCTTTTACACGCACTTTGCCTTACTGATGAACTCTCAACTTCCAACAACTCACATCTGACTATAGCATGCACACAGCAGGCAAGACCGGAATCCATAATAGGACGTGACATAGAAATGAACAATACAGGTTTGTCCTTTGTGTCTGAGTTCATATCATGTACCACAATTCAAAATAAAAATCACCCCACCAAGTCTGAAAAGCAACAAGGCACACTTGAGTGTGGCTCCCGTACAACATTATAAAGACTGCTTAGATATTTCTTCATGTTGCAGGGCATCTAAGCACTGCTTGACAATAACTTGTTGATTAAACAACACCTATTAATCAAAGCAAGAAGTTAATCTGTATATTTTATTCACTAGTCCTCCCATCAATGCTATTCCCTAATAATAAGAATGCAAGTAAAAACACAATCTTGCAAAACTTCGGGGTTAACTCCTACAACCACTTTCTTTGTGTCACCAGCAAGCAGTATGATACAAATTATCACGCCCTGACTGTAGGGTGTCCTATGCAACAGACTCAAAACAGGTCCTTTGAGGCAATAACCAGTAATTCAGAAAGGTGAGACACAGGTACAGTTTTATAACTAACTTACTCTAAACAAAAGCATTGATAAATACTGCATCTTTAAGTATAACATCTGAGACATCAGAGTAACTTGTAACAATATAGCCACAAATGCATTTGTAAAATACAGGCATAAGAAGCAGGTAAAATTTTAAAACCAGGTGCTATAGAAAGGTCTCTTATGATTTTAGCAGGTTACTGAAACCTGTATCTGAATGAGATTTTAATGCCTGCCTTCCACTAGTTCCCACTAGTGAATGGCCTAATTCTGCCATCGTTAGTCAGGCAAAACTCCTTTCAGGAGAAAGAGAGCCGCCAATAACAAAGTTTTTGAATCAGGGCAATACTTCATTTTCTTGGAGACTGCAACATGTATTCCTAGTTCAATAATGACAGCTGAGCTTTAGTAAATGACCTTTTTTTTTTTTTCCCCCCCTCTTTTTTAATTTAATGGATCAAATCTCACACCTTCAAGCATACCCTTTTGCAATTTAAAACAATGTTATTTTCTAAAACAGTCTATTTTAAACCTGCTTTCACTTTATATACAACACTTCAGCATTCAGAAGGAATATTTTTATAATTGTTTTCTACTGACGCTGAGGAGATCAAATATGTAAGACAAGCACTCAAACTAGAATAGTTACCCTAGTATCAGAAATAAGTATGCAGACTGCATATATAATTTACTGAATGATTGTAATAAGTGCTATAAAATTGCTTTTCCAATTTTTTTTTGTGAAAAAAAAGAGATATTCCACGTTTTAAAAATAATTGATCACTGCATTATAGTTAGCAAATAGATACATGTACTATAAGTATACCAGTAATATAAATATACTGGCAAATATATATGTGTTATATATTTACTAGGCATAACAAAAGAACAAATTATGTATTGATCTGTCAATTCATTCTAAAGCTTCATGGAAACATACAGTATGAAGGCTATACCAACTGCAATATTCCCAACAGAAAGTAATCAGAACAAAAGTTTAATACATATCTGTGAAATTATATTTGTAGGATCCCTTAAGGAAAGAAATTCTTTTAAAGCTAACCTGCTTCATGTTCCTGCCATTAACTTTAAAAAAAAAAAAAAATTAAGATCACTGTATTACCTTCGCTGAATTCTGGTATAATCGATTTCTTCAGTTTCTTTTTTCTTTTTTTTTTTTTTTTTTTCCATTTCACTAAAACAAACAAAAAAAAAACAAAAGTGGGAGAAAGATATTGAAATATCTATTTTATGTAAAGTGTTTTCAGAACAACATGAAACATACACAAAATCAGTAATTATGCTTTTTAGATATAAGAATGACACACTGCTGACGCCCCTCTCAGAGCCATGGGAAGACATGCTGTGAACATGCAAAATTTGGCAAAGGGACTATTGCCTTTAGTATTTCCTAGTCTTTTTTCACTATATGGATATTTTATTTTAACTAGGAATTACAGAAGGGAAGGAGCACATTTAACAAAAATAAATAGTTTTTATCAAATAGTGCATATGATAAGGTAATATGGTACAGAACTTCATAAAAATACTGGGATAAACTAAATGGCTTAAATCAAGAAATGCTTGCAAAACTTTATGAAAGAAAAGAAAAAAAATGTGATTGCTAGATATAGAAATTTTAAAAGTTCTTTCAAGCGAATGCAAGCCTTAATTTCTCAACAGATTTAAGTACTAATGACATACGTAATTATTCTAACAAAACTATTGGGGAGGGCAGTATCACCATAAATCTAAGAAACACTTTCTGGTACAAAATGTGTGAATGGAGGTATATGTGTCATATACATAAGGTCTCTATTCGGCAATTTCCCAGAATTCATTGCAGAACAACAAAAATATAAAGTAGCAAAATTAGCATATGATCTTAGAAGTTACTGTCTAATTAGTAATGTATAAAAAAGTGAAGTACACATTAAAACAATTCTATTTTGCAAAGTCATAATAAATTTGTAAAGCTTTATATTAGACAAACACATATCATGAACATTTTGAAAAAAATACAGTTTCTCGTGAAAAAGGTACTCTAAGTTTCAAAGTAATTTCTAGCTGAGGACAGCTGTATTTTTAACATAAATTAAAATGGCTAGGAAAATATTAACAAAGAAATCCAGAATACATAAACCACCAATTTGGTTGAGCTTTTCAAAATCTGTCAGTCAGAATGGATTTTGTTACACACTCTTCTAATTGCCCAGTAACACGTTACAACAGATAGACAAATGCTTCAAGAAAAAGGCTCTACTAAAGTGTCATACGCTCAAAACTTACTTTAACTCTGCATGCGCTTATCACAAACATTCTGAATGGATATCTTAAATACTGTTTTCAGCTATTCCTGGACAAGTGCTGCTTTACCGAACATCTTAAAATAGTCACTGTTACTAGCTGCAAACCAGGCTTACTTCATGAATGTCCCAATAATGCGCCTTTTATTCCAGTGCTTATTACACTGATTTCTTTGTAATGGATTTAGATGCAAATTGTAAGAAAGTCGTATATGAATTAACTCAATAATAACTTTAATATAGTGGCTACAAGAGCGATCTTTTTCCTACAGTTTAACACGTTGTTTTTGTTTTTTTTTTTTTTTCCCTCTTTAGAAACTGAAAGCATGAGTCACACTATAAAAAAAGAATTTACTTTCCTTAGCAACCAGATCTAAATACCCCCAACTTTCTTAGAGATAACCAAAGCTTAGACTGAATAAATGTAACGTTAATTTCTTTGCATAACTGCAGTGCTTAGCTAAGACAAAATGTGCCTAACCACTTAATTCTATAGACCCTCAATTTTTTGTTTACTTTCTATTTTTAGCAGTATTAGATCAAACACACACCCAAAAAGTTAGTTTTAAAAAGTGTGAACAGCTGACTATGTTAAAATTAATACACAAGGACTCAGTTTCAAAACATGTTTAAAACGGCTTAAAAAAAGAAAAAGAGGTAAAAAAGAAAAAGAAGCTATACCTGATATGAAAGGTACGTTTTCACCCAGTGCCAAATACTGCTATATGAACAATAGTGAAAAAAAGCAAACAAATAAAAAATTCCTTCTTTTTTTTTTTTTTTTGGTTTGTTTTTTACTAAAAGAATCAATCTCCTAGGCTCATTTTGTTACACCGTTTTAAGAAGCTCTAGGCACATCCTGATGTCTCTGTAGTGAAACGTGCCAGATATTTTTTTTTTTTTTTTTTGGAAGCAGGAGAGTCACTTTTTTTTTCTGCACTCTTGTATGTAGGACAAACTCAGATTTGTTTCTTCTTCTTAGAGCTCCTGTTCTTTCTCGGAAGAAGACCAGGATGCCTGTCTTCTCTCTCTCTTGCTCTTCTCGGAATTCCAGGCACAAAGCACTGCGCAAAAGCTGCACCAATCCTTGCCGCAACTGCCTGCACAGGACTAGAGGTGGGGAGAGACCAGAAAATTCACCTCGCCCCTGCGCTGGTTTTATAAATGGGGATTGCACAAATCTGCCGGAGCAAAGGGGTGAAAAGGCAGGGTGCCAGTTTGCTACACTATGCTGCAATGATCTCATGTTCAATGCTGTCGCCCCGTTTGCCCAGTTCAAACGCCTGTTCATTAAACAGGAGGAAGGAAAAAAAAAACCACCCACCAGAAAAATAAAAACCAAATTTTATCCTTCAGATGCTCAGGAGAGCTGTTCTAAACTACAGATCAGCAATAAAAAAATAAAACAGGTAGTTTTAAAATGCAGTTATGAAGTATAAATATTCTGCTTATATTTTCTTTCTTTTTTCTATTTGGAGATAAGAAGCAGAATTTATCAGGCATGAAAGGGACAGCCTCCTGGTGGTGTGCCAAAAAAGCCAGAATAAAGGCAAAGTTGTGCTTCAAAGCTCAATCGCTTGCTGAGTCTGGCTAAAGTCAAGTATTAAGATCCACCATTTTCTGAGCCATGTAAGAAAAGAGGAAAAAAGTCAGAACGGGCGCTGCTTTCCAAGTCTCCGTTGGCACCATCACAAAATCTCAGCCGTAAGGTCACATGATGCTCTGCCAAATGTGGAGTGCATTCCCATAAACCATTCTGCTGATACTGCGAAGGCAGCTATTGTCTAGTTTATACCCAAAGTTCAGCCCACTCTTCATTGAATTAGCTGAAAAACGCATCACCTTTGGGGGTTGGGAGCCATGGAAACGTCTACCTGGCAGGCTGCCCACTTTTTCTGCCCATCAACCAGAGATGGAATTGTGCTGCCTAATGTAATGATGACTAGGAATGTGAAGAGTCGTCCAAAGTGAATCTGATTCTTGCAAAGCCTGCTTCATTTGCACAGCAAACTCTGGCTTCTTGTCGTTAAAAAGGGAGGGGGGGGGAGGGAAAGAAAAAAAAAAAAGAGCGCCTTTCTCCTAAATGTAGCAATTAAAGGTCTAGTAAACATGCCTAGTCTGCAACTTTCCTTCATAACATACTGAAATGGTTCCCAAAATAAAACACTTGGTATAACACAAGTTTTCTGATTTAAAGCAGCACTCCCTTTTCCCCAAGTTAATGTAGCATCCCCTGGACATTTTTGCTCACTAAGGGGAAAACCAACGCCCCACTGCTCCCCCCGCCCCCGATC
>KL255454.1:1443-14486 GCA_000699545.1 Podiceps cristatus
GGGGCTGAAGAGTTCACCCTTAGTTATGGGGCACGTGGCGGTTAGAAACAGCGATCCTTGTCCTCCCCTCTGCGGTTAAAGCACATTTCATGACTTTACATAGATTTTTCTCCTCTCTGTGTGCTACTGAGAAATTCTTTTCCCTTTGGAACCCTCATCATGCATCGTGTTTGGAGAGTTTTGATTTCAATAATAAATCCTTGCACGTCAAGCTTAATTTGCTAGTTCTTGAATCCCGATCTGTCCTCTCCTTAGTTACCAAAGGAAACTCATTTCTCAGAATTTCAAAGGTACTGAGAAAATCCGTCTGGTTTTGTGCGTGCTGGCTGAGGGAGAGGCAGGCTACGTAACAGCATAAACCCTGGATCAGAGCTGAAGAGAAGTCCAGGCTCTAGCTCCCACTTCAGTGTGTAGGGGATGATGGGGGTGGGAGGCTTTTCCTGCATCCCCTGGTGCCGAAGTCTCATGTAGGGACAGCACGAGATCAGCCCGAGTCATTCTGCGTCCAGAGATGGGCAACGACACTGGGGAAGGGCCTGGAGTGTGTGAGGAGCAGCTGAGGGAGCTGGGGGGGTTCAGTCTGGAGGAGGCTGAGGGGAGCCCTCATCGCTCTGCAACTGCCTGGAGGTTGGAGTGAGGTGGGTGTGGGTCTCTTCTCCCAAGTAACAGGCATTAGGACAAGAGGAAATGGCCTCAAGTTGCACCAGGGGAGGTTCAGATTGGAAATCAGGAAACATTTCTTCACTGAAAGGGCTGTCAGGCCCTGGCACAGGCTGCCCAGGGCAGTGGTGGAGTCACCATCCCCAGAGGGACTGAAAAGACGGGCAGATGTGGAGCTTAGGGGCATGAGTTAGTGGTGGAAGCGGCAGCGCTGGGTTAACGGTTGGACTCGATGATCTTAAGGGTCTCTTCCAACCTAAACGATTCTGAGAACCTCAGAAATCATTACAGCTTACGTGAAGATGGATTTGTACACACGGCAGTTAAGAGACACGCGGCAACCAGCCACCCGCCGAGATCCTGGTGGCCAGCACCCGTGCTGATGTGACAACCTCAGACAACAGGAAAAGCAGCCTCAACTCCCAGTATAACAGCACAGTGCCTCCTTACAGTCTGGTGATCTGTATTCAGGTGTCTCAGATAGCCAGGTAGCAAATGTAGGAAAATAATTTTATTTTCTTAAACGAAGATGATAAATAATTTAATGCACAGAATATAAGAACTGGGAAGATACCAGCAAGTTCAACCACAACCAAAATAAAACTGCAATAAAAAAAATGCCACTAAGGAGTACTACGTACTCCTTGGCCCATAAAGGGCCTACTCCAACTTAAAAGTTTAATCCAGGAAAATATTTTTAAATCATTATTTTATTAAAATAATGACACCAAGCATATGCATTTGTACTCAACACGGTGTAACTGCTGCAGTTCGGGGAGCCATCCACCTGCTGTGCCCCACCTCTGCAGGAGCTGGGGTGGCCTTGGGGGAGGCAGAGGGGTCACGGCCAGAAGTCACAGACCGGAGGAGCGTGGGGATGGGAGGGGGGTGGCACCGTCAGTCACACTGGCTCCACTGAGGTGCTGAGTGGTTCCGTGTTACAAGCCAGATCCTACGCCCAGAAGATATGTGGGGGTTTAATGGAAATACTCTGCACTGCTCGAAGGGAGGAGTTAAGAGCACTTATCTGCCCCAGGACTGTACATGGGTGCTGAGAGTGGAGGCACTGCCCCTTGGGAAGGCAAAGACAGAGAAGTTCTCCCATTCTGCTGACCTCGGGGGTTACGGGCATTGCAACAGAGATTAGGGAAAAAAAAAAATAAATCTACGGAGACATTTTAGTTCTACATGAGATTTTAAATTTATGTAAACCAGGTTTCAAGAAAAATAAGGATTATTTGGTAAAGGCCTTGGAGCGTGTGTTTATAAATAAAAAAAAACAAACCCAAAGGGCCAGGCTTCAGTCTGTCAGAAAAGAGAGGAAAGGGCAAAAAAAATCCAGCTCCTGTATTAAAGGTTGGATCAGAGTAGAGCTGATGGCATCTGGCATCAGTATTCCCATACTGGGAACAGTAACTTGGGAACAGTATTCCCATTTCAAGGGCATATTAAATGTTTAGTATTTTCATTTTGGGAGGAGCTGAGAATAAGAATGTTCCATTGAGAATGTTCCAAAAAGAAACCAAGTTCTAAAACACCTTAGGAAACACTTTCTGATTTAGGACAAGAAGCCCTTTAAAAGAAACACAGTATCCACCAGGGACAAGGAAACATTGCTGTTTGCCTGCTTCCCCCCCAGTTATTTTGATCTTTTGTGTGACAGAACGCCCGTTCAGCACGCAGTAAGAATATCCAAACAAAAAGATACCAAGGTTGGCTACAGCGCAAACGCGATGGTCGAACTGCTGCTGCCTGGGTGGCCTTTTCTCCCTCTGTATTTAATGCAGTCATTCCGTTTACGAGCTACTTCCAGAACCTGTAAAATCCCAGTGCTATTGCTAAGCAAGTGAATACCGAAGCTGTTAAAAAACAGAAGAAATAATCAGCTGAACGATATATCACCTTCCCCACACAGGAAATTAACTGCCAACAGACGGAAGGGTGACAACAGCTCTGGAGCAGAACCTCCCCAACCTCCCGAGGTGCTGCAGGTGCGACGTCAGTTTGGAAGTCAGTGACGCGTCTCGGATGTCACATCCTGCCCAGCGGCGCTGCCCAGGGGCTGAGGCGGGAGGTCGAATTCGGCAGCCCGAGGAACCGCGTGTGCGGGGACACGCCTGGGTAACGACGCTGGGTAAGAGACGCCACAGGCGAGAGGAACTTTTACTACTCACCCCCGGCTATTGGAAACTGTGTTACAGGAGAGCGGGCTGTACCAGGTCTTGCTTTAGACGTAATTAAAATGGTTTCCCACCGAACAACACGACAGTGAACTAACAATACGCACACCTGACGCAACATCAAGATGCCTGGGCAGCACCGCTGAAGCCTGCTGAGCTGTCTTTCGGATTTGTTAAGCTGCTGTTTCAATTAGGCTCAGAATAAAGCTAATGAGGTTTCCCTTTGAAGTTGTTCTCACTTCCAAGTGGAACGCGTTACTCTTTTTTTTATCCAGCTCCAATACAATAAAAATTTCACTGGTTATGTTTAGATCGAGATGACAAATCTCAAATCAGACTGAAATTTGTTCTGCTTGGTGGGGGAAAGTACCCGGCCCACCAGCCGGCGGGGGCGGAAGGGGAGGCAGAACCGGGCACTTTCGGGCTAGTCCTGACCACCAGCAACTTCCAGGGTAACTGAAACAAGCTCGGGAGAACTGCTGGAGCAACTCTGGCACAAGCGGCTGCCCTGCAGCAAGCCGAGGTGCTGGAAGCCTAGACAAGGTGTTTAGGCTTCTTTCCTACTCTTAAAAAAAACATTAAAACCCCGCGACCATGTTCCTCCCAGTCCCAGTTCTGGGCACAAACCCTGCGCAGCTGCGGCAGCGTCTGCGTGTTCCCACCTCTTCTGTGCGTCCCTCGGTTTTCAGTTGGGAGGGTCCCGCCCCCTCCCAATCCCTGTTACCTGCTGCTACGCAACCGTCTCCTTGAATTCCCTTTCCATATATTCTCAAAATAAAATTTTATACATCCAAAATACAACACTGGTACTCACCTCCTTACCTATTACATACCTGCCAAGTAACGTATGGTATCGAGTTTATTTGATTCCATGAGTGTTTTTAAGGAAGCTATTTCAGTGTCAATTTTATTACTGATTTCAGAGATAACGCTGTTTGTACTTGAATCCTGAAACATTAAAAGACAGCACATGTTTGACAATCATCTCTAGCCCTTTCAGCTTTGCAACCCCAAACAAGAATACCACCCTACCAGCCATGAGAAACACATTTCCAACCTATCACTGAAGCAAAATATGTAACCGGTAAGAGACCACGGAAGACACAAACCAGCATTTAATACAATCCAGGAAGAATATTAAAGAGACAGCAAACGAGAAGTCTCAGATAGTACAGATTTTTGTCCCTGCTATGCCAGCGCTTCTTAAAGGAGGCATTCTACAGCGCACAGGTAGGACCCCTAAATTTTCACAAAACAAAGGCTTAAGCCTTTCAAGGCCGTATCCAGAACAGGGAAGTTTTTTTACAGAGAGAGTGGTGAGGGGCTGGAACAGGCTGCCCAGAGAGGGGGTGGATGCCCCATGCCTGGAGGTGTTCAAGGCCAGGTTGGACGGGGCCCTGGGCAACCTCGTGTAGGTCCAGGCCTGGAGGTTGGTGTCCCTGCCTGTGGCAGGGGGGTTGGAACTCTATGATCCTTGGGGTCCCTTCCAACCCAGACCATTCTATGATTCTATGACAGGGAGGAGATGCTGAAGATGGGGCATGTCCCCGTTCGGCCTCTTAGTCTTCAGCAGCTTGGAGGACTTTCAGCCCTCGCTGAAATGCTTAAGCCTTTGTTTGGCTGCAGGGACCGGAACCACCACCTCCTCCCGTTAACCCTGGGAAGGGCAGCCCGGCAGCGCACATCCCGCCTGCAGCAGCCTGCACAGAAGGTGCTCGGGAGCCGAGAGACGAGGCTCGCGTGCCGCCTCCTGCCCGAACAGTGCCATCG
Organism: Podiceps cristatus; assembly: GCA_000699545.1. Lineage (NCBI taxonomy): Eukaryota > Metazoa > Chordata > Aves > Podicipediformes > Podicipedidae > Podiceps > Podiceps cristatus. The sequence goes on from KL255454.1 coordinate 6,054, forward strand.
ACAAACCCCACAGACGCGTACAACAGCTGGGAGCGATGCGGCCCAGCCTTTTGCTTTGCCACATTCAAAATCTATTCACTTTCACCAAAGTTTGGGGGTTACGTAACACGCAACATGTAACTGTATCCTGATCAATACAAACCAAACTTTGTTCAAGTCTTACTTTTTTATGAAACTCTGTAGTTGCTTCCATCAGTTTCCTCTCCTGATCTGTAAACTGTGGATAAAAGATAAATTACAGTTGTAGTAACGGAAAACAAGACACAGAAGCAACAGAGGTATCTTCACAGACCAGCTTACCATATCCGTCACTCTGCTCCTTTCCAGGTTTATGTCGAGCTTGCTGTCAGCTCGGATTTTACCAGTTTCATTCTGTAAAGCAAACAACGATTAAGAAAATAACTATTTACCTTCCTTAATAGGACTGTGTAGGTATTGGCTGTTTACTTACCATTAGCTGCTGTTTAACTTGATCTAATTCAATTTTCATTTTCTAAGTGCAGAGAAGGAAAAAAAAAAAAAAATTTGCAAATTCAGAAAGCTGCTGACCAAGTTAATCAGTCATGTAAGTGTTACCACCGCATGCACACAATTATTCTCCCATAATTTGTCTCCCAATGGGGCAATTTATTCTCAATTAAATATCCTAACTGGTGCCTCCAATCTGTACAGCCGTATATAACGTGCTGGGAACTTTGCCAAAAATAAAGGGATTATTTTGTAACAATGATCTTGTTATTTTGAGACTAAAGACAGCAGAAAACTACCAAAATGCTGTCAAGCAAAACCAAACCACGTCTCAATCAGCAGTTTAATTAAATTGTTGCAAAGAAACAGCTGACTACTCTCCCTGCGCTGTATGGTTAACGGTGACAGGACTGTACCAGAATCACCCTTAAATAAAATTACAGAAGATGATTCTAAGACATGTAGATTTTTTTTCTTTACAGACGAACTGAACATGCCTCATCACGTGAAATTTATTTTTGTGATCACAGAAGTTGTAATCTACAAACACTTGAGCTCTGATAAAAGTACCCATAATTACTCTTACATTCATATTTTGTTCCACAAAAATGTACAACAGGTATAAACTGTAATATAAAACTGGTTAACGGCTCAGAAATATTTATTAGTACCTCATTCTCCGCTCTCAAGTTTGCAAATTCGCTTTTCTCCAGGATGACCATATCTTTTCGAATGGAGTCCAAATGTGCCATTATCTGCTGTAAAGTTATTTCCTTTGGAACAACAAAACATGTCAATGATTAAGTTGCACACTTTCTGGTAACTGAAGCAAAGCTTTTTCAGTCTGAAATTATGAAATTAGCTGCTGCAAAGCACAAAAATGGGGAGACTCTCCAACAAAAAAGTGACAGAAACAGAATTTTAGAGCTGAAATTTGTTTGAAAGACTTAAGAGGTTTGGGGTTTGTGCTTTTTTCTGTTGCTTTTATATACTAACTCTGAATTTAAGGAAAAAAGCCAGAGGTATTAGTCCAAGTAGCTATGAAATGAAATAGACGCAAAACTTCCGGTCAGTCCTTCATTCGCTTTGATTCTCGGTGAACATTCAGCAGCCTACGAAGCATTAATTGTTGGTTTGAATCCAGTTCCTCAGGAAGCACTTCCATTCCTGGCCCAGAAAGTCATCACGAGCCAAAGACGTAACTATATGAGTATCACGCTGTCCTCTCAGCAGCGACGTCTCAGGGCACTAGTAAAACGTTGCTGAAAAGCAACAAAAAAAGCCTTCCTGGCGTTTGGACTAAGAAATTCAGAATTCAGCTGCTATTTATAAACTACAGAGTAAAAACAAAAAAGAAAGAAAAAGGAATATAAAGGAAGAAGCTTTGTATTTTGGAGTCTCAGAAGCGATATTCCTTTAGCTAGCGTAAGGAAGTTACCCTACTATCTAGCATGGAAAATGACATCTCTGTGGGATTCTGCTTTTAAAGCCGCAAGCCAGCAAAACGAAGAGCTCTCATTCAGACTCCAGGCAAACAGTATTTCTCAGATCCCACGTTGAACTAAACTCGTTAAAATATGCCCTGCCCCAGCTTCCACTGAAGTTGACCACTTTGTTGGACACAATGACATCTTTACATTTCCTGGGAGAACTTCAGTTGCATTTACATTGAAGAGCTGATTTGCCTCGTCCCATCTTAAACGCTCGGCCTCAACACTGGCTGCACTATGAGAACCGGCGTTTCTGCCTAACACGATCCCACGCAAGTCGTATTTGGGACACTGACTTTCTTTACATACAATAGGATCGCCAAAAAGAAGGATTTCCATTTCGATGAAAAAAAAAAAAAGAGACAAAAGTTCTTTTCTCCTGATACTTAGAGAAAGAAGTTAGATAACTTTTATTAAGAGCAAATGCCAGTAAGATAAAAATCTGCTGGACATAAGGCTCAACACTTTAAAAAAAAACCCCAGCAATAGATGCGTAATTGCATTAACTCATTGAAAAGAATCACAGAATCACAGAATGTTTTGGGTTGGAAGGGACCCTCAGAGCCCATCTAGTCCAACCCCCTGCAGTGAGCAGGGACACCATTACCCAGATCAGGTTGCTCACAGCCCCGTCCAACCGGGGCTGGAATGTTTCCAGGGATGGGGCCTCCACCCCCTCTCTGGGCAACCCCTTCCAGTGCTTCACCACCCTCATTGTAAAGAATTTCTTCCTTACATCTAATCTAAACCTACCCTGTTTCAGCTTGAAACCATCACCCCTTGTCCTGTCACCACTGTCCCTCCTGAACAGATTCTCCCCCTCTTTCCTACAGGCCCCCTTTAAGCACTGACAGGCCGCAATCAGGTCTCCCCGCAGCCTTCTCTGCTCCAGGCTGAACAAGCCCAACTCTCTCAGCCTGTCCTCACAGCAGAGCTGCTCCAGCCCTCGGATCATTCTTGTAGCCTCCTCTGGACCCGCTCCAACAGCTCCATGTCCTTCTTGTGCTGAGGGCTCCAGAGCTGGACGCAGTATTCCAGGTGAGGTCTCACCAGAGCAGAGTAGAGGGGCAAAATCCCCTCCCTCGACCTGCTGGCCACGCTGCTCTTGATGCAGCCCAAATGGCACGCAATTTCAGCATGCACAGCCTTCCCGAGTAATTATTAAAACCATTACGGTGCACCAAAGCTTTATTATCCTGGCCCAGCTGTCTAGCCTACAAGAAAAACTAATGTTCTTTTTATTTTGGCAAAAATTTTCACCACCTCTGTCATCACCAGAAACACCAGCTGTGCTACTTAACCGATCCCCTGCCTCCAGACAGGCCCACAAACATGAGCCTGAATATCTAAGCAAAGGGGACACCTTGATGCTCTTCTTGAACGCAGGCTGAGGGGTCGACCTGACCTGTGCAAACAGCTGGGTTTGTATCAAGAACGCCCTAATTCAGAGCCCGCTTCTGTCCCCGAGGGCACATGATGCACCCCAGGTTACATCTGAATGGCTAAAATATCTTCCTCCTGAATCAAGGCGGCTCCGTCCACTCTGTCCCTGGGAACAGTTCCTGGGCCCATATGTTCACACAAATGGGGGTCAGGACGGCACAGAGCTGGCACAGGTCAAAATGAAACCACGGCTCCGCAGTGGCTCTGGACAACCGTGTGGCCGGGGTTGCGCCCACCCCCCGGACGTGTTTAGCTTTCACTATAGATGCAGCCTTAGAGACTGAAATGGGGATCAAAATAATGAAAGTGTTTTCATAGCAGTTTTTAGTTTATGTGTAGCAAAACAGGACAAATACAGTGTATTCAGAACAGAGTTGATGTGGTTACTAAAGATCGACACAAACATTGACAATTTTCTGCTATTTTAGGTGGTCTCGTTATCTCCCAGGAACCCTTCCTTAAATCTTCTGCCCCCCACCACTGTAAAGCAGTTAAAAGTCTGGTGGCCCATCAGAGCTTTCCAGCAGCAAACAACGCCATCTCTGCATGACATTTACATATTGTGGCTGCGTTTGGAAAACTCTCCTGTGAGATGAAAGGCTGAAGGTATGACTATTCGTAATTCCACCTTGAAACTTGGGAAAACCCATCTCAGTGCAGTGTTTACAGTACTAGAGTCGCTCGCTTGCCTTTTAAATGTGCAAATATGAGCCATTATAGTTACGCAGTGCTGTATACGTACACCATACATTATTTTTTACCTGCTGAGCCTGTGTAACCATGTCCTTGTAGACTGTGTCTAAGCTGACATTCGACAGGGTTATCAACGCCGATACGATGGTCTCTGCTTGCTCCTTCCCAAAGCCTAGAAGGCAGGTGAAGGATGACAAGTTAAGGTCAAATTAGGGAGTTGGATGAAGAGCAAGAGGTACATAATAAACCGGGACACTCAAGTGCTGTACAGCAGCAAATGGGAAGTCACACAGTTACTGAAAACTGACAGCCAGGAGCCAGTCCCTGTGACTTTTAACTAGAAAAAATACAAACTTAATGCTGCAAAAATGTGAAGCACATTAACTTTTCATATACTGAAATAATCTACGCATGCAGCTGACAGAAGGACCAAAGTTCTGTACAACATTCAACAATGTTCGTGTATTATAAAAATAATGGAGAAAAATTTCACTTTATAATGAACTTTCACAAATCCTGTCACAACCAAACTTACCTGGAGCTACAAAGTCTGCACCCTGTAGAATAATAAAAGGTAAGTCTGCAGCTACTGAAATTGTTCTGCACAGGTATGAACACATGCAAAACTGATTTGAAAACTGCAGAATGAATTCAAACTGGGATTTTTTTTTTTTTTTAAGTGTTAAAGATGATGTGTGGTGAACAGTGAAGACAACCACTAGCTGTCATTTTAGCCATAGCTGATCTGCTGCTGACAGCTTCTGCCCTAACGATTTGTTTCCAGCAACCTCACCGACGTGCGGTATTTCAATTGGCCCATTTTACAAAGTGGGATCAATTGACGTTCTGTTGAAAAATGCTTCCAAGGTGAACTATTTAGAGAAATATGCCTCTGCTCCCTTGTAAAATACTGGTATTGTCAAGCTGCACCATCAGTTTACATTACTAAAAAAGCTACGCATGCTTTATGACGGTTTCCTTCCACTAAGAAGTGTGACACTATTGCTTCAGTTCCTCTGGATTTTCAGGATTACTTAGGTTTTGCCAAGTCATTATTTTGTTCTGCCTCTATAGCAGGAACTGTCCTTATTGCATGGAAGTTTAGAAAATACGGAGAAATTCATATAAGCAAGAGAATGGAGCCTGAAAACTGCCTGCAGCAAGTTGGAGAAAAACTAAATGCCACTCTCACTTTTGTGATACATATAGGTTTTATTTACCTAGAGGGACCTGTCACTGTAGGACTGAAGTATTCGTAGAAGCTATGGAGCAAATTCAACCAAACAACAACACAGTGTAGCAGCACCAGACAGACTTCACCTCATGAGCAGTTTTTCAAGTTCCTTTGGAAAACGCTGAATTAGGTTGTGAGATGTAACTTGTCCCCAGTGCTACCTCGGTTACCTGAGGACCGGAAAATGGCAAATACAATGCCAGTTTTTAAAAACAGTTCCAAAAGAACTGGCTGACAAATCTGACGTGCATGAAAGAAATAAACATTATTAGTGGACTATTAGGAGCCTTCTAACTACTAATACATATTATTATTAGACTCAAATAGTGGAAAAAATCCTAACCTCAGATTGGATAAAGTTCTAACTGCCACAGGAGAAAGATCTTGGGATTTTAAAAGAGAGTTGCTAGTCTGATGAAGATGTCAGCTCAATGGTTAGTGGAGATCAATAAACCAAACCCTTAGGAGTTACTAAAGAAAAGGAGCAGAGAACAAAATAGATGCAGCATTATGTCACTGTTCAAATCCACGGGACACTCAGCTCTCACATAATGCCAGCAGCTCTGTTCCCTCCCCTTTCAAACAGGATGTGATAGAAGTGGAAAAGATTCACAGAAAGGCATCAGGAATGATAAAAGCATGGAAAAGCTACCGCTGAAGGAAAGTCAACAAGCTGGGATTCTTCTGTTTGGAAAAGAACAATGGGGGAGTATGACAGAAGTTTACACAATGATGAGAGACATGAGAGATCAAATGTTCGTTCCCTCCTCCCACAAAAGAGCTGGGCACCAAATTAACCTCCTAGAAGCCAGGTTCTGCATAAACAAAAGGAGTGAATGTTTGAAACTCCATGTGAAAGGATGTTTTGGGTACTAATCAGTTTATAGGGGTTCAGGGACTTAATAAGCTTGTGAAAAGAATTCCACTGAAGGTCACTAAAACTCAGAGCTGACCCAAAAAACCCCCAGGGTGAAAACAACCGGAGGCTTAGAACGTACACAAGGCTATGTCACATACACCTGCCCCGCTTTAACATCCTTCTGCAGGCACTGACGCACAGCTGCTGCCAGGAGACAGAACCCTGAGCTAGACGGGCCTTTCATCCGGCTGCAGCCAGCCACACTCACAACATAAACGTGCAGGCACTAAGAACGTATCACCGCACTACGCTGCTGCAGTATTTCTAGTTAGGGAAAACCCCTTAAGTTACTGGTAGCAGGCTGATGGAAGGGACTTCCATTAAAGCTTCATTTCTTTTAGACCACAGCTGTTTAACTGTTATTGTTACTTTACATTTGTTAATATTATGTTGTGTATACGTATTAGGTTCCTTGGCTGGAAGACACTATATAAGCTTGCCTACAGCTACGAATAAGGTAAATCTAATGTAACAGTTATTTGCATGGTTACAGAAGCATCAAACTGCATCAGGCACCTCTCCTTCACCAGCCCCCTGAGAGGCTGCCACAACATCGTATAATACAAAGTACCTGAACTTTGGGAAAACTGACAGCACTCAAACTTTTAGTACTTAAAGTTTTCCTTTGAATTATTTATCAGATATCACTCACCATGGGCTTCCAGATCCTGCACTAAAGCATGGGTATCAAAAGTTACCTTCCTCTGCTCCAGGGGAGTGATTTCAACTCTTCTGACATCATATGACTTCCTAAAGAGCGTGGCAGCAAAACCTGGAAGTGACAACATGTGATTTAAACTTAACCTGATTGGTTTATCATGCAAGACAATAATTTTAATTTCTTTCTTCATAACAAAGCTGCACGGATGTTGAAACAAAATAATGGGTCCTTTAAATAGCTTGGTTATAGTACACATCAAAACCCATCAATCCCTTTTCTATAGGAAATCTATATTAAGTAGGACTCGGATCAATCTTAAATGTATTCATATGACTAGGAAGCTGTGCAACAGACAAACACCCTGATACAGCAAAAATAAAACCACCACAACTGTTTTGTGATATATGACAAACATTTAAATCACGTTCCTACTTTTCAATCATCATCAGTTCTAACACACCGCCAATTTCTGCTGGTTACAGCTAACATCATTCATTTGGTTCTTCACAGAACCCCTCCATCACATTCTTTTTACACTGCCTTCTATCACTACCCATTCCAGCAAGGAGTGTGCTATGTGTGAAGATAAAGCTACAGATTTTTTTTTTTTTAAAGAAGCTACTTAATTCTAACATTCAGAATAAGTTTGGTGGTTCACCAGGAAAGTAACGGGGAAACAAACTGATACGATGTTTCCACCTACTACCTCAGAGAGGAGTATTAAAGATCCACTCTATTTGTGAGTGCCTTCCCACAGGGTGTTTCACCACTTCTCCTACCTTATTTCAAGGATATTTTTCCCTTCATCTTATCTTTGTGAGGCCCTGTGTGTTACAGACTCCATTCTGATAGATTCTTTGTTATCTAAAAAGCCCTATTACTTCTAAATCCATGCTTATTTGAAAACTTTCTCACTGCTGGCTGCCTGCCTTAACCAAAATGTTGTTCTGTATCTTATCTAGGCCTTTATTCAAAAGCTGTATATCACTTAAACGACAGGGAAATTATACTGTACCACTGGAAGATAAATCAAATTACGTACTACTTTGTGTCTACTTTAAGTAAGTGACCATAGCTAAGCCAGCTGTACATTCCAAACCAAGGTCTGTATAAGATTTAAGATTAAAGAGACTGTCCTGGTTTCATCCAGGACGGAGCTAGTTTTGTCTCCAGCAGCTCCTGTGGTTTGGATTTAGCATGTGAAACATGGTGCAAGCACGGGGCTGGTGTTGGTGCTGCTGAACGATCAAGGACATCCTGCAGTTTCCCAGGTGTTGCTGATGTGCAGGTGCAAACACTTGGGAGGGCACAGCCAGAAGAGTTGATCCAAACTGGCCAAAGAGAGTGTTCCATGGCAGAGACGGCATGGCCGGGGTAAGGGAGGGTCGGCCATTGCTCTCGGGTTGGGTTCCTTGTTTGGTTCGCTTTCTGTTCATGTTGCCTTCTTGTTATCTTATCCTTGTTTTATTTCGTTCAGGCCTCCTTGTCTGTCTGTTCCCTCATGCTCTCTTTGGAACTTGCTGTT
>KL255457.1:17389-28352 GCA_000699545.1 Podiceps cristatus
GAGTGTTCTCAAGGCATAGGAACGAAGAAGCTGTTGATAAAGAGTTGTTATAAAGCTGCTAAAGGAGAAAATACTCAACTGTTTGGACTCCTCCAAGCTATTTGTCATGGTCACTATGCTGCTACCGCTTAAATAAGCAAACAAACAAGCACAATAGATAAAGACAAGAAATAATCACTGAGCATATCAGCAAGAAGAGAATGCAGCCCTGTGAAGATAGTAAAATCACATACATAGGTCAAACCAATTTACGCTGTAATCCTGCTGCAGCTGAATAGCCCCAGTGTAACGTGTATGCACGGACATTCGCAGCTCTAATGTGGTTATGACAGAGAAATGTTATTATCAAGGTGCTTATGAGCACGAGGGTCAGAACTGCATTTACATCTTGTACCTGTAACCATTAGGTAAGCAAACAGATTCACGGAACACTCCTTTGAAGGAGGGAGATACACGATAAACTACCATGTTTCTGTATTTCAATGTTTTTATTATTTAAAGAGGGTTTATTCTTAAACTAGGCCTTGCAGTTACACAACACTCATGTTCTCCCATGACAATAGTATGTTTGAAATTCTGAGTTCTTGCCAGTTTTCCCTCTGCTTTTACACATCAGTAAAGATGGGATGTTTTGCTTTTGGGCATCTGATGTCTTGAAAGAAAATTTCTGCTTAAAGTTTGGCTGGTGCTTAATTTTGTTGAGTCGGCATTTATGTCTTACGCTAGTAACAGGCTGAGCTTTCTTGATGAGATCTTTTTAATTTCAGACTTTTTTCAGAAAATTTGTTCAATTGTTTGGTACACCCCCTACCACCCCGAGGTGTCATATATGAAAGTTTTGTCCTGAAAAATGAAATGACTCAGTATAGACTGAACTTTTTCAGATCATTTCAAGCACACTTGAATACTGGCTCAAAAGACTCTTTGTTGCATAAGCCAGATTTCTCTGCAACTTGCTGTAGGTTTCTTTGCGTGTTGGCAAGAAGAACGGTGGGGACTAATGGGACAGGCCCACTAACAGAGTACAGCCATGGCTGATTAATCCAGATCATCTCATTCCACTCGCTATAGCATATGTGTTTTAAGTTTTTATTACTTAAGAATTTATTTTGAAATTATGCTGACTAAAAAAAGCCATATTTCCATCAGTACCTACGTTAATTTAACCTTGTAAAATTTACTTCACCCACTCAGCTGGGTGGAGTATCTTTTTTATGGATAAACAGATGTTATAGCTGAGCTATCAATTTTTATATTACTTCATTAATTTATTTATGAGAAGTGTTTTAATCCCAAACACTCCACTGTCAACAAGTGGCAAGATTCCTGGGTTCTGACACACCCTGGAAATTCAGTGATATCTTCTTCACATCCTGAAATGGAGACATTCTCAAATCTGACATAAGCAAATGTAATATCTACTGATTATTGTATTTTGACGTTGCATTCAGCATAATGGTCTTTGCTAGTTCAGCTGAATGAAGCAGTCTTTACCTGTGCAAATCAGTGTAACTCCATATAAGCCAATGAATTCAGCAGATGAGGTTTTCTTTTCTTTTGCAATTTTCTCATTTTAGCCCCCTTAATGATCTTTATTATTTCTGTCTCCATCATTGCATAGCAAGGGTACAACTCTAAGGTACAGAGATTTATAGTCATCCTAATTTGCTTGATATAATCCCATGGATTTTTAAAATTATTATTTATTTACTTAATATACTTGTTCTCAGTTTGTGGAAATACCTCATAGCAGTTATGATAAAGAATGCTGGAGGACTGGGCACTCAAGAGAACAGCTAATGAGAATTCTGAAACTTGAGGGAGGTGAAACACTTTTGGACTGTGGTATTAACACATTGACTAAATACTTCTGCTACATGGAGAAGTAGGTACTGGGGGCACTGGGGATCCTTTAGGTTTTGTAGTTACCAGTGAACATGTCTTCAGGTAATAAATGTGCATTTTGAAAATTATTTTCACAGTCAAAATAGCTGAGCTTTTTTTGGTTTTGGGGGGTTTTGGGGTTTTTTGGGGGGTTTGTTTGTTTGTTTGGTTTTTAAAAAAACTCACATCCTGGATTAGAGTTGTGCTCTAAGTGGCCACCTCTGGGATGGATTTTGTTGCAGAGCAATGCATAAACATGTGATGCAGCACAGTTGTTGGGAAACTTGGATGCACAGAGTACTTGGTATGGTGATGACAGCTTTTTTTATCTCTACAAGGACAGAGCTACATACTGCACAACCTCCAAGTGTGTATTCAGAGCCCTACTCAGCACTGCTAAATGGCATTGTGGAAAACCAAAAATACCCTTCTTAATACAGCCAGTGTTGAGAACCTCATTTCCTTAAAAAGAAATCTGGAAGACTTCCCAGATTATATATGTGTGCCTCTAACTTCAGAGGATATGACTGTACTAAGATACTATGAGTAAAATTAATGGTAGGGGGCTTTCTTGTTCTCTTGCAATATTCTCATTTTACCTCTCCTAATGATCTTGGTTCTTTCTCTCTCCATCATCTCATAACAGGGGTACAAATCCTAAGGGAAAATAAACATGTACATTGATTCCTAGTTGGCTCACAATCGAGTAATTTGGGCTTGATGAACAACAAATGGTGAGCTTGGGTACACTAACTGAGTTCTCATTGAGAACAGAAACTGATGTGAATATTTTAATACATTTAACTATACACTTATTTCACATTTTAGCTGATTTTTATCTTAATAGATTTTGTGGGGACCAGCCATAGGCCATTGTGAAAGGGCTATTTTAGTGACATTTATAACACAGTTGTATGCAGGAAAGATTTTAAAGCTCAGCTAGGGAGTCTGTTTTACAAGGGCTGGACCGGAAAAAATGTCTAATTTAGAAAATGTTGTTTGTGTTGCTTCCAAGGTGAATTTAAGATGCTTGGTCAATCCTTATCACTGATGGTTTACCAGACATAAATCAATTACACTGTACTTTTCAGAGGTTGTTTTTCAGTAAAACATTTAAACATGTTATGTGCTTTGCTGAGTTAAGGTAGAGGTTGAATATGGTCTAGAAACCTGGTTTCCAGACATTTTGAATTTTGGTGATACTTAGTCTTTATAATGAACCAACCCTATTCCTCTCAAAATGAGCAATGTTGAACCTTGGGATGATCAAAATGTGCATCCTTTTCTGATTTGGTGGGTTGAAAAGTACTTGCAGAGTGCTACTTTATTGAAGATGTTTGTATTTCATCAGTTCTTTGGGTGCTTTTTCCCCTGCTGGAAATTTTCATTATGGTTTACATTTAGGCTGAATTCAAATTAATTATTGAAAGAGGTTTTGCCCTTCTCCATGACTTATTTCTGCCCTCTGGCTGATCAGTGGTCCATGGTCAGCACTCAGAACTCCAAGAGGCCTAAAACATGTAGAACACTGACATTTAAGGAGGGCAAATTGAAGAGGCTGGAAGGACTGTTTGAACTCACAGGAAAACATTTTATTCCCATTTACATTCAGGTTGTTTAAACACTTGTTTTCCACTTTAAAAAAAAAAAGACAGGTTTCAAGCCTGTTTTGTGTGACTGGTCTCTACTGTGTAGCAACCAAACCGGAATCACCTCTTAAAAACTTCTCTGAATATTAGCTGAACTTTCAGTTCTTCTCTCTGTCCTGTGTCTGCGTTTCAGAAGCCTGAGATTCTACACCAAAGGTGGACGTGAAGCAATACAGTCTTATGGAAAGCGGGAAGTCCTGCTAAGGTGATGCTTGTAACAGCTTCCCCTGATACAGATTGTCCCAAAGAGGCATGATTTCCAGATGACAGATACTTAATCATCTTCTATGGTAAAGAGGGTATGGTAAACATTAGCTTTCGTCTCACGCTGATCGTTTTGGAGTAGACATGCATCCAACCCAGAAGCTCAGACCTAGAATTCAGGATTTGAGGGAAACATTTGAATTGAGATCTGAATTTTGCTAAGCCTTCCTGCTTTTAGATTTGATTGTAATAGGATCTGCCACTGGTGCTCCCAATCTGGCAGATTTTCAGGCACATGTGTGAGGTGCAGGCACTTACTTAAAAGGCCCAGGTGGATTTTGGCCTGAGTAAGCAAAGTGATTCACTCCCTTCCATGCTTACAGGTGCTGGGAGGATGAGTGGGCTCCTTCTACTTGCAAGAGAGAAAAGTCAGGAGGGTTTTCTTCTGTGTCTTTTTGCCTTAAAAAATGCTATCTGATCTGGTGCAGTTTGATTCTAAAAGTCTTAAGCCAAAATTTATGTGTTTGCTATGGATGTGTATAGGTGGGATGTAGTTATGAAATGGTATTGAATGATATTTTTTCTGTGTATTTGTTTTGGCAGGGAAGCAGTAGTTGCAGTAGTTTTAAGCTGTGTGATGTGATATTCTGGGAAATTTAAGTTAAGGCAGGCTGAGGATTACAGGGGGTATTAGTATTAACCAATTACAAAATAAAAATCTTGACAAATTAAATGTCAACCCCTTTCCAGCTGTGACTGTTGAAATTCAGATCCAGATGCAAGATTGGCATCTTGTGTGTATCTTTGCTATGCTGAAACACAGTGGCAAAAAGCAACGATATTCTCCTCTGTCTCTTAGCTAGCAGTTAATCGAGCTCTATGTCTCAAATATCTCCTCAATGATCAGGAGTTCTTAACTGCTAACATTTTTCATTCTTCCCATCACCTGAGAAGGCTTGTCTATTGTTAAACCAAGCAGCAGTGCCTTGCTTGTAAAATAAGATGAAAGAAAGCAAAATCTTTTTCTTGTTCTGTGAACTCTGTGCAATTTTAATTGTGTTGCAAAATAGTTTTTCTAGCTCAGTTATGAGTGCAAAAACTAGTGTCACTTTGTACAGCATTTCAGTGCCAAGCTCTTAAAAGAAGTGCGATTGGAAATGGTAAAGACCTAGGAGGTCACCTAATAATCCCAAGCAGGATTTTTCCTTATAGTGTGTGCATGTGTGTATATATATTCTCTAGAGATTTACCAAGTCTTGTGGTTTTCTGTTGTTTGCTTGTTTGTATGTATGTATGTTTTGGGGGGTGTGTTTGTTTGGGGGGTTTTGTTTGGTTTTTAGTTTTGGGGTTTTTTTTGGGGGGTGTTTTTCTGGTTTGGTTTTTTTTGTGTGTTTGTTGTTGGGTTTTTTGTGGTTGTTGGTTGGTTGGTTTTAAGTAGAGCCCTATTAATGGAGAGTTACTTCTTTTGGGAAATTATTGCCCATGGAAAAGGTTTCACAAGAAATTTTTCCTATTACATGATAAATCAAAATTCAAATTATTAGATTCAGTTACTAATGCAGAGATCCTTGGTGAAAAGTTTTGCTCCCTTTTACAAACTCTTGTCTACTGCTGATGGTGTTTTATCTCTCTGAGCACCGCCGCTGCTGGTGGTGTATCTGATGCACTTCTTTTCTCAATGGGTCTGATTAGAAGTCACTTGATTTTAGCATCCCTTTTCCTGGATCACCTTGCTGCTTGGAGTAGAGCAGAACAAAGCCCTGTTTTTTAGATTTGCTGGGAAAAGTGACCTCTGTCTGCTTCCAGCCACAAACCGAGGGCCCAGGCTGCCTGAGGACATGGCTGCAGGGGGGACAGGCACACATTTGGCTTCAGGAGAGCAGTCGTGGCAGGAGAGTGGTGCTTCCCCCTTTCACTTGCATTTGTCTGTTCTGCTGGTCATTTCTTTTCTGGTCTAACATCAGTTGTCCTACTGAGGGGGCTTCCTTCAATCCAAGGGCCAAGTCCTAGAATTGAGTATTACAAGACACAGGTTTTGTAGTTAATCGTGATTGATTCAGTGTTCAGAAATACCTCCCATATGAAAGTAAAAGCTCAGTAAGAATATAATGAAGAGAGGTGAGAGGCTAGAGAAACTTAGAAACAGACCTGCAGACTAAGCATTTGGCAGTTGGTTCATATTGGCATTTCTTTGAAATGAATTTGATCTACTAAACTCCTGAGTTCAGTTCTGTTTGTAGCTGGTATGAGTACAGAGGACCATAAATGAAGCCAGTGGGGTTATGCTGAGTTTAGATTGATTTTAAACATCTCAGGTAGTGCATCTATTTAATGAACTTATTATATGATTCCTTTGTGAAAAGAAATCCAGTGATTTTTCCCACAAAAAAATCTATTCCATTATGCTTTTGTTCTGATAATTTTATCCCTCTCTCTTTTATCTCTCTCATTTATATTTTTAAAACTTCTATAACCCCTATTGTGTGCTTCAAAGGTGTAGCCAGAGGTCTAAATTTGTACAGCTTATTTCACTTTATTATCTACGTACCATCAAAGGGCAGCCCCTCTGGGCTGGGCTGTGGCGCACTGGATCAGAGACACAGGCTCTGTGCAGTGTTTTGGGTACGGAAAGTGAGAAAGTATCTTATGCTGAAGGAGAGCAATGGGGGAGTTCAGTAATGAGAATGGAGTTCCTGTCATGGAAATTACTACGTGCTCTAGCTTTGGTCAAAAGTGCCATTAAATCTTCAATGCTCAAGAGAATCTTCAATGATCTGTTAAATTCAAAGGTTTCTAAATGTAAAACTTTTGCTTTTGGTATAGAACTTAATAGAACTGAGGTTTTTTCTTCTACATTGTAAAAAAACTTGCAAGCTGTTTTCTATAGAACGACACAGAAGCTGTGGATCCCTTAATTTGTTGCTTAAATACCAAGATTTTTAAAACCTTGTTTGGCAGGCTTTTTTTGGTATTCCTACCCAGAAAGTCTTCCCTAGAGAGGGCTTATCCGGCTATCTGAGACGATTCTGTCAAATGCTGCCCAGGGGCTTGTTCTTCTTGTCTTGTTTTATTTGCATGGCCTTTACAAACATAGCGGATTCATATTCTGCAAAATCAAAGAATAATAATTACAGACAAAGGCCCTGAATCTGTAAATCTGTGTATTTCATGTTTCAAAAGTGGATTTTGGATAAGTTGGTGTCTAGTGGCTCCTATTGATGTTGCCTGGCTTCTGAGTGCTCAGGGTCATGATTAGAGAGGAGCTGTACTTCTGTCCCTACTCTCGTCTCAGTATCTCCTTTCATGTATCAGATGTACGTCCGCCCTTGGAAATGGGTTTCCATTCATGTCAGATCATGTGTGCTTGAGTTCATTCTGCCAGAAGTTTTCTTCAAGAGCTCATCACCAGCAGTACATGGTGACCAGGCATCCATCCATCCTAAAATCCATTTTGCCTTTGATTTAACAGATGCTAAAGAAAATGTTAAAACATCAAACACTTTTTTTTTAATGACTGGCCAGTTCTCTCTGTGTGGTGATCCAGGCAGGCCTTTGCTGAGCTCTCAGGGTGTTACAGGTCTCAGGCCACCACTCTTCAAAGAAGAGTTACTCTTGCTGAAGGGAAGCTTTCTTATTAAGCTGTTTGGGTTCCTTTCTCTCACTCTGCAGAGAAGTGAATTATCTTGCCTCATTTATTACTCTTCTGTTCATTTTTACAGCTAGCTCTCATTTAAGATTAAACCCGAACAGTAAATATCCCAACACCCATGTCAATATTCAGTATTCTTCAATAGTTAAGGGACAAAGCTAAGGCATTATACTGAGCACTTCTGAAAAAAACAGACCCAGGGCATCTTGAGCTGGTTGCTCCTAAATCAGTAGCTGTTTCTGAAAAATCAGCTGTGTATTTCCAACTTCTTTTTAATGTTGCTGAGTGTTAAATATCAGTCTCTCTCCAAGATAGGCTGTCAGAGATAGACTAGTATCCTTGTATACCCATCTCCTCAGGAAGCCATCACCATACCTTTGAAAAACTCCTTGGCAAAGTGCGTGGCATTAGGTGCTGGGCATTTTAGGTGGTGGTGTCAAGAAGAGCATAGGACTGAATTCCACACCTGGGTTTTAGAAGATTCTGCAGGAGGTCAAAGAGAGGAAAGACAGCAAAGCAATGGAGGAATTAAAATCAATTAGGTGCAGAAGGAAGAGCAATGGTGATGACTGAAAATAGCACAGGCCTCAGTTGTGAAGGTAATTGTGACAAGACATAGCTTACTTTGTACTCCAGGATGATCTGTCAAAGGCAGCTGTGCATGAGCATCACTAAAAGACCCACTCTAAGTCTTAATTTGATCCCTTGGTCCATGTGCCTATACTTAAAACCAGAAGTGAGGCCTGTGGTGCTGTGTGGAGAAGAGTATCTAAGCCTGGTGTGCTAAGTCTGCATTCTGTGTCTTCTGAGGTGAATAGGTGTCCTGGTTTCAGCTGGGATAGAGTTAATTTTCTTCCAAGTAGCTGGTATAGTGCTGTATTTTGGATTTAGTAAGAGAATACTGTCGATAACACAGAGATGTTTTAGCTGTTGCTAAGCAGGGTTTATACTAAGTCAAGGGCTTTTCAGCTTCCCGTGCTCTGCCAGGGAGGAGGGGCACAAGGAGCTGGGAGGGGGCTCGGCCAGGACAGCTGACCCGGCCTGGCCAAAGGGATATTCACAATAGGATGGTATTGTTCCTGTAATATGTCATCTATGGTTTGGATTAAAAATAATTCACTTTCTAAGGTTTTGCTGTTTTAAAAACAATAGCAATCACAAAACATCAAAGAGCTTCAGATTACAAGATTCTGTGGAAGAGCTTTGGCTGGCTGGTGTTTTACATGGACTAATATAGCTTTCCTTGTGGAGTTAAAAAGCCACCTCTAAGGCAAAAGACATGAAATGACCAAGGCTTTCCTTGTAGGTCCTTTTCCCTTGTGCTAGGTCTCATACATGAAGATCATCAGACCTAAGGTTATTAATTGCTTCTCAATTAGTTTGAAATCCTCTGGATCCAAAGCTTGTCCTTTTTTAGTGCTTAGCTTTTTTTTTTTTTTTTTTTTTTAATCTCTTAGCACTATAAGAACTGTGTGCTTGGGAGCTTCATTCAAAGTTAAATTAAAATCCCATCTTTTAGTTGGGGGTTGCATTCTGTGTACGAGCTGTCTCGTTGCATGTACGTCTGTGAGGCATACTGTGAGCGGGTGCCTGGCACCCGCTGCCGGTCAGTAACTGTATACAGTGATGCGTGCTGTATCATGTATCCGAGCTGGTATTTCAGCATCCTCTTAACGTCTGAGGAGTTTTAATTGGACAAAAGGCCAATTTCAAGTCTGACAATTTCAGTTTACTGGAATTGATGCTGAACACAGAGCAAAGAGCACAGTGGGGTTTGTGTCAGTGTGTATTCAACAAGGGGGCAACCTATTTTCATAGGTTAAAAATGGACGTTTTCCACATTCTCATATACAAAATAGATAAAATATGTGAGCTAACCTTGAACCTTTTCAGCTTGTTTCCTGTTTCTGTGTAGAGGTTCTGCTCCTCTAAAGTGCAGAGAAAGAGCTGTCCCTGTTAATGAAGCCTTC
Source organism: Podiceps cristatus (assembly GCA_000699545.1). Lineage (NCBI taxonomy): Eukaryota > Metazoa > Chordata > Aves > Podicipediformes > Podicipedidae > Podiceps > Podiceps cristatus. The sequence goes on from KL255457.1 coordinate 26,746, forward strand.
CAGGACATTGGCATGGTGTGGACTGATGTAGGTACATTTTTATTTAAAGCAGGAGTCTGTCTCTCAATGTGTTAAAACTGCACCTCGTCCTGTGTTCTCACTCAGATGGAGGAACTGGAGTTCAGCTGGCACCGGACTCTACTATTTTGGATGATAAGGTTTAGTGTAAACAAATGCAGGTCTGTGAATTATCTGGCATGAGGATCAGTTAGGGGTGCTGGCTTCCTATAGCCTTAATCTCGTTGGCCTAAATGATTTATAAACTGGCAACATGATAAATGTTGTTTTAAGTGGACAAATCACATTGAAGAGGTGTAACTTTCTGTCAGTATGTAACATGACCGCTTCTCTTAGGGGAAGAATAACAATCACAAAGAGCAGTAAGGGTAACAGGATCACAAGTAGGCATATTCCTTCTCTACAGCATAAATCATTAGAAGGGCACTTCTTTCCTCTTTGCTTGTCCTTCTTTGTCCTTTCTTCTTTCTTCTTTCCTTTTTTCTTTTCTTTTTTTTTTTTTGGTACTGTTTTCTGGCACTTCCATATCATTTTGGAAAGCTAAACCCTCCACTTGATTCGTGCTGCAGTTTCTCCATAAATCTACGAGGCTTGTCTCCATCAAGCTGTATTTTCCATTAAAATATGGTCCCCAGGTGATTTCCAGTACTATGAAAAACATGTAGCCATAAGTCTTTCACTGATTGTTTATTATCTGTTTAGGTGCTCCTGAGGATTTTGACAGCTAGGACTTGTATCATATGTAATGAAATAAAAGTGGATGTCTTCAGTGTAACAAGGATAGCTGGCCTTTCATGTCTGTTTGCCAGGACTGTATTTGTTTTCTATGTGTTGTCATGTTTTTTGGTTTTGTTTTGGGTCTTTTTGGGTTTTTTTTTATTGTTTGTTTGTTTTTTAATATGAAACTTTGAGTCTACTCCAAATCAGGTCAGTTTAAAATTTCTGTTTTTTTGCTATACAGATGAAAATTAAAAAAAAAAAAAAAAAAAAGAAAATCCAAACAAAACACAACAAAAGCTTTTCTGTTATAAACAGCACAGGAAGCAGTAACAACAGAACTAGTATATTTACCCTGTTGGAGGAGGAGATTTACTTCAGCTGTTTTCCAGCATGAATACACTGTTCCACCTCTGACTATAAAGCTTCTCAAAGTAGCTGCAAGAAGTTAATGCTTTAAGCTACTGTTTTGTGGTGAAGTTTGTCAAAACTGATAGTAATTGGTTAATAATGTTTATCTGTAGGCAAAAGCACAGCTCTTTTGCAGGCAAAGTTCTCTTTGGCTTTGAAAGAACTTCGCATTAGGGTTACTGATCAGTCCATATGTAAGCACTGATTATCTTGTAGTACACAGGAAGACTGAGCAAAGAATAAGCCCTTACGTAAATACAAACAGCATAACGTGAATTCTGTTCATCAAGTCTATGTATACCACTTCTATTACCAAAAGAGATGTTGCATTTTCCTGGCCTCTGTGCAGACATGTGCGATTCATTGCAAGAAAAAACGTAGCCAGCCTGGCAGGGGGCTCTGGAAGACTTTTGCTTAGGAAAGTTTGACAGGAATGGCCCCATGATGGAGAGAAGGGGAAG
>KL255457.1:28383-44444 GCA_000699545.1 Podiceps cristatus
TGGACTAGGAGATGAGAAGCAGGCTAGCGTGTATTTGCTGACCCTGTGGTTAGTACCAAGGCTAGTCTTGTGTGTTGCCTCATCATTTCCCCATCAGTGGAACACGGAAGTATTGATAATTATTATCAGGACTTGGAAGGAAAATAACTAATAATTATTGGCAAGATCTGTAATTTAAAGTTTGGGTTTATAACAAGCAAGCAAAATGATTTACTATGGACATCAAAACTCCCCAGCTTGGATTCCAGTGCCTTTATAATACAGAATGTCCTCTCCCTGCCCGGCAAAGAGATGTCCTTCCCAATGGTATTCATGCAGTGGTTAAGTAGATTAGATATAACCTTGGGTCTGCATTGTATCTTCTCCAGTTGGACCTCAGAACTGGTTGTCCAATGAGAAACTACCATTTCCTAACTGCTTGGTAAAGCACTTAATTGTGAAAATAACTAGTTTACCTCACAACATCAATTTGAAAAATTACTCATTAATTTTTGAGGTGCAGCCGCCTTCCCTGGAGGACAGAACTACTGTTCTCATCTGTACCTAAAACCTTGGCTTTGTTTGCTAGCAGGCGTGTCTGATCTGCAAATGAAATTTGGCTTACTGTCTCCGTTTCCTTATAAACACCCTTGACTGCACCTTTGGCAGAACACATGATAATTAAACAGTAGTGGCTTATACTATGCAGGCTGAACAGAGCTGGTAGGGAAGAGTTTAGATGACTAGCATGCGACACAAATACTATGTTTCCCCCTACTTTCCAGTGGCATTTACTAGCAAAGTAAAGTTGAAACTCTCAAAGAGCTAAGTGAGCTTAAAATGTTTGAGGTTTGTGTCATTTTGTTATTATTTTCTTATTATTTGATTAATATATCATTATTTAATCCTAAATTATCTATGCAGCTTGTAGACAAATAAATCAACATAAATGGAGCACAGGGATTTGAAGGAGCTGAGATCTGACTCAGAACCACTACCTACCTTTACCTATAAGAGTTATAACACATCCAGATCTTGTTTAAATATTTGGGATGGTTCAAATCCTCCAGAGGCAGTTAACAGCAGAGTTTCACCAATACGAACCTCATCGATAGATGTGCCAGACACATTTTTTTTTTTTTACTCTTTGAGATTATACTTGCTCAAAGTTGAAATAACTTTAACTACTGCAAACTGATTTTTAGTAGTTTTTAAAACATATTTTGTTTTCAAAACAAAATTTTGTTGGATCTTTGTTTCTGTTGAATGCTGGCCATCACTAGCCAAGTGATTCCATGTGGAGACCTCTCATTTCCTCAATTCTTATATTCTATATTGCTTTTAGTCTACAGAATTGCCGTCCTCTACCCTCAGTCTTGACTGTAGGGATTTCATCTTCTGAGAGTCAGCTTTCCTTTTGTCCACAATGTCTGAGGAATGTTCCAAGGGACACCAGGGAAACTGAACCGGGATGCCCTGAGACTTCCCAAAGCTGCACATAAAGTGTACAAAGGTTCTTCATTCCAGTAGTTGACTGGCTTCCAAATTTACTCCCAATGTGTTCTTTCATTCTTAGTTTATAATTTTAGTACTGATTCAGTCCTGAAATTGAAACCTCTTAAAGAGCAAAGGCTGATGCAGATAAAACCCTCTGGGTTATGATACATTCATTTAGAGCCAAATGGCCCGCTTGTTAATGTCATTTGCCTTATGACCAATTACTAGATATTTCCTTATTAAGCAGAAAATCACTTTTGCCCGGTGTTGTAAACTAGCTTAATAGCACTTCACCTTCTTATGCATCATAGCAGTTGGAAAAAGAAAATTGGGAATGTAGGGTTCATTTACTGGCCGTTTCAGCATTTGAGAGGGTCCTTTTATTTTATTTTATTTTTGAATGAAAGTGGATAGTCAGAATATTTGTCTTACTTCAGTAGGGCCATTCAAACTGGAAGATGTCAGAACTTTAGCTCTGACAGTTTAAAAGGATGTTATTCCTGAACATCTTGATGCCATTGTTTTTGGGGTTACAAGACTGAACCCACCAGCTTGGGAGAAAGAAAAACTAATTGTCTTCACTAATTTCACTTCTTCACTAATTGTCTTTCTTGCCTTGACCCCCCCCCCCCCCCCCTTTCCAAGCCAGGCCTACAAGCTCCATTTGTATCTGTCTTAGTGCACTAGTCTTTCCTGGCTGGCTGTGGGGTTCTTGTAGTCCTTGAAGGACTACATGGATTTGGAAGTGACCTGCTTCATCCAACTTTGAACATCCACATTACACCATTCTTCTTTCAAATAAGGTCCTGTGATTATATGGCCTGTGCTGTTCCTCTTAGCTATTCAGGGAAATCGTCATTCTCAGCTTTCCCAACCCCAGATAATTTATTACCCCTTTTCCCTTGACAGAGGAGGATAACTGCTCTGCTCTTTGAGTGTTTGCATGCAGCATTCAGTACGTATTTACTAAATATACATATCCACAAATTTTGACAACAACCTTCTTTTCCTTGTTGAGCAAACTGTGTGCTTTTAGCATCCTGTCCTGGAATATGTTCTTCATGTCCCTGAACTTCCTACTCTCCTTTTTCTGTGTTTCAGTTTGAATTTGCCTTAATTCTGATACCTTAGGTGAGGGAATAAATACCCGATACTCCAGGCCTGTGTGGTACAGAAAATTGCCCCATCTTCCTGGGGCTGACATGCCTTGACTGTGTTCTAGGATTCTGTTTCACTTCTTTATGGCCACATCACCAAGCTTGCTTGCCATCTTGTGAATGACAAATATGCCCAGGTCATCCACTGTCACTGTCAGCTGAGATGTTCACACTTCACTGCAAAGTTATTGTTATTTGTCTGTAAAAGGATTCACTTTTTACACTGTTATTTTTTACCAGTATTTCCAAATCTCTAGTCCATCTCTTTCTCCTTGTGGAAGAAGCCCAGCCTTCCCTGCATACTGAGAAAGCCTCCCTTGGGCTGAAGCAGAGTTATGGCCCCGCCATTGTAGTTTGCATTTAAAAGAATCGACCCACTACCTCCAGTGAGATTGTAGTCTGCAGTAAGATAGCAAATGTGTGGTCAGAGGATGTACCAAGTAGATCTCTATAGCTGGTTATGAGCATGAGCAGTTACTTCCAGACACGTGTGGACATTTCCCAGTAGCAGGTTATAGCTAATATACTCTCTCAGTGGCTTTAAAAGAATCCTATGCTCTGGACTTACCTATCTGATGGAATAGGATGAGTTTCAACTACTAAACCCTCCCTCCTGAGGCCAAATGCTTTAAAATAAGATCTGATGCAGATCCTTATCTTAGGATTGTCAATAATGTCTTCAGAGCACGTCACCTCTTTTTCCTTTCAAATATAGTTTATTCATTTACTGATGTTCCCAAGTCAGCCAGCGGTTAATATACAATATTGTGTAAATTGGGTGGAGCTGATTTAATTAATAAATAGCACAGAGTTTAGTTAAAAATTTACATTAATATTGCCAGTGACAGCAAGCGGAAGTCGTAACTAGGACCTCTCCCCACATGCACACACAGAAAAATGAAGAATTTTGTTTTAAAATTCCCAAAGATTAAAGCTGAGATTCTTTTTGTGTGTCTTCTGACTCTGGAGCTTTCGTGTTTCAGGCTTTTCTCCACTACTGTGAGTCCTAACAGAAACCTCCTTTGTTTAAATGCTAATTGAGATTCTCAGGTAAACTTACTTGGCTACAGGGCTTGCAACTTTTTAACGAAGTCAAACCAACAAAACTTGGGAAGATGCAGATGCCTTCCTGCCACTTTTTTTTTTTTTTTTTTTTTTTTTTTTTAAATTAAAAATGTTATGTTTGCATAGGTAGACATGGAAAATACTTCTCTCTATTTCTTCCATGACCAAAATTAGTTTCCCAGCTGGTGATGTTTCTGAGAAATGTGTGGAGTGTGGCACTGTAAGAAGTTGGCCTACTTGGCACCAAATGTTTGAAGTATAGGTTGGATGCTGCAAAGGGGTTCATGCACATGGACACGACCACCAACAGGCAGTTGGGACTCCAGGCTTGGGTTTAATAAAGGAGATGAGGCCTGAATTGTGGTAGGACTGTGGTTTCCATTGTCTAGAATCACAGGCTTTTGCATTCCTCATTGTATTTATGAAAATTATTTGATGCTGTGAATGATTCAGGGAACTTCAGGGTTATTGAGCTGACTTTTTAATCTTGTGTTTTGTTTTCCTTTTAAACACATTCATTTTCAAACTTGCGGTTTCCAAATGGCAACAACTGTCATTTCTCTCAGGCATAACTCAATTAAGGAAAGTCTCATGACACTTCATATTTTTTGGTTTATATGTAGAAATTCCATGTCAAGAATAATAATATTTTCTGGTGTGAGTTCTTGGGTTTGCAAACTTGGAATGTGTTTTCTATGGGTCCTCATCATTTTTCAGGCGAGGGTGGACATTCCTGGTTTGCTTTTTGAATATTTGGTAAAGCAAACACAAAAAAGAGGTGAAAAGTTAGTAAGTGCAAAAATGGGAATGAGTGTTACAAGGAATTTCCAAGTATTTGCCCAGCACTGGCTCTTGCATATCCTCTGCTTTTGCCTGAACAATTGGTCTTACTTTAAACATTCACGTTTGAGCAGCTGGATTCATTATTGAACCAACTATCAAGAACCAAGGGATATGGCCTTTATCAAATTTAATAAACCTTTGAGGACTGCAGAAAGAATACACTTGTCTTTAAAGATCAGCCTGTTCAAATGAAAACTAACCAGAAACTCAGATGAAATTCTTGCTTGTAGATGCATTGCGAAATCCAGCTGTTCATTGTTTTGCAGTAGAAATTAGTAATTTTAACAAGACATTATATTTCTTTTGATGGCCTACAATGTTAATTCTCTCTCTCTTCACCCCCCCTCCCCCGCCTTTTTTTTTCCTCCTTTGACACAGAGATCAGAATCTGGCCTGTATGTTGTAATATGTTAAGAGAAGTATACAAATACAAGCATGTCTAAATATGCGAATACAAGTCAGGCTATTAATTCAGAGAGCCTTGCCACATTTATTAATGTTCTATGTTATGAAATTAAAGCTATAACTTAGAGTTATGTGAATTATAAACATCTCTTTAGCAAGTCTTATATTAACCATAATAATTTTTAAAGGGTGGAGTATAATTTATTGAACATTGTAAGAGAAAATAAGGTAAATGAGTTAGCTCAGGGGTGGGGCGGCAGCAAACTGCTTGTGGAGACTCTTACTCCCTGAGGTGATCGAGGTTAAATGCATTACAGAGCTTATGGGCTTGCTCCCTAGAGAGAAAGGGGGCCAGACGTTTCTAGCTGACATGTCAAGGACACCACACATTTGCCCTCCTGACTAATGGTAAGATACTGAGCTGATAGCAAGGTTGCAGTGGCAATTTTCAGAGAGAAAAATGGAACACAATAGGTGGCTCCTAATTAGAGAGAAGGGCGATATGCTGGGACAGTCTTAGCATTTCAGAGGTCCACTAACTGAAGGCAGAGTGAGCTTGAGACCACTAATGCAAACCTGGAATATTATTAAATTGCTTATGCCAAGAAGGCGTTTTAGGTGAAGTTTCCATAAACAAGCACTCTCCAATTTAACCTTCATAAGGAAAGGTTGCATACCAAACTAAGGCCTGGTTCTGCACCTTTGAAACCATTGTGCTTCTAGCAACTGGTTATGTAGACAGGTTTTCTCTCATGAGTTTCCACTCTAAATCACTAACTTTACTTAAGTAGAGGTGGGACAGATCTGTAGAAACGGGAGGGAGGGATACACTACAGTGACGGAGAGGGGATGTGTCAATGGATATGCACATGAAAAAAGATGCCTGGGGAATGGTGGGCTTACTGTGTGAAGGAGAAAAAGTTGTAAAGAGATCAGAGTGTAATAGTGAGTAAAGGGAGGAAGAAAGGGAGGTCTCAGAGAAGGCGGGTAGAAGTGCAAAGAGGGAAGTGGAACAGGAAAGGAGCAGCTCTAGTCGATCCTAGTGTCGTGACTCAAAACAAAAATTATTTCACGTTAAATTTAGGAACTCCACTCTCTTTAAAAAGCTCACCACTTGTGAGGTGGAAACAGAGATCTTCTAGCTAGCAGATGCTGTACAATAACATATTAATGAGGCTCGGACCTGGAGAAACACAGCAAGCCAGAGCTGTGATTCCTACTGCAAAGCTATTTTACTGCAGCTATTTTAAATCTCGTCAGAAAGCAATTTTTTGCTTTTATTATCCTTATAACATCACACTTCACAAAAGTCCCAGATACGGAGGGGATTATGTAGGTAAGCAGATGGCCTCAGAATGTGAAGCATGCTTTAGGTGAGCGAGTTTTCTCCTTTATGAAAAATCTCTTGACAAGTCTGAAGAGCTTGATGAGAAAAAGAGGACATAATAGATAACATGAGAAAGAGAAGGACTTGGAGAAGACTAGCCCTGTTCCAGGGAGCAGTCTTTTCTGCTGCACTGAGACAGACCTAACAGAGGAAGTGAGAAAGAGAAGGTGTGGGTTTTACATGTTGGCTAGAACTGATTTTGAGCTTAGCTGCTTGGTAGCAGAAATGTGCAAAATGTTGCAATAGATCCCACTGAAAGCTAGGTGGAAGGAAATGCTCCATTGATTTAGGTACATGACACACACAGCAACAAAAAGCATATACCTGCTGCTCCTCTGCCAGGCTCCTGCCTTTCCGGCTACCTCTCGCACCCAGCAAGCCCCAAGAATGCACACTCCCTTAATCCTCTGCTGGGACGTTTGGGGCTTGGTGGAAGAAAAGACCTTTAGCAGAAGGAGGTAAGGGTTGTTTGGAGAATTAAATTCAGTAAGCTCCAACCTCCAAGTGAACCTGCTGGGGCTGATTTGCTGCCAGCCCCTGGGAACAAAACTGCAGCACTCAGTTCCTGAATCCCATCAGCTCCCACAGCCTGGAGGGCTGCTCTCTCTGGCACCTCTTCCCACGTCAGAACAAGGCATTGTGTGTGCGATTTCAACATGCTTCTGGTTTTGTTCTAACTGCCAAGAAACACTAGTTGTGTTATTATGAAATGATCGAGGAGTATTTGCTCATACAAATTATTTGTTTTAAGAGTTTAGTAATTAAATGTCAACACACAGTGGTGGTGTCTGAAAAGCTCTCAGGTGAAAGCCCTGCTCTAACTTGAAACTATATAATATGCTGTTTCTCTTCTCTCAAAACAGATTTGTTTGAAACACCCTGTTCAGTAGAATGCATCTCGCTGTAACATGCACCGTCTTTGGCCTTCAAAGGCACCCTTGTGCAAAGGGTGTGTTGCATTAATTTGTTCAGCCAATTTAGGGTGTGTGGCATTAATTTGTTTGGCCAATTTGTTTAGAATCTGGCAGAGCATAGTCACCCAGTGCAATGCCTGTGCATAATGCCTGTGTCATCTCGACACCTGATCTCGGAGCAAGAGATTTACTGCACGATGCCTTGCCACACCTTGAGTCTGTGCTCAGGAGAGACAAAGGTAGGAACTGAAGTGACAAGGTGCTGTTGAGGGAGGGTATGAAAACGCTTTTTATGCTTTGAATGGCTGATTTCCACACACACTGTCTGAGCGGCAGGAGTGAGTTGCGGTATGAGGGCCATTCACTGCCATCACTGACTGTGGTCACCTGGGACACAGAGGGTAATAATCATACCCACAGGAAGCCCCGCTTTACCTCAGTGGGAAGCCACACACAATCCACTATGAAATGACAACCTTTTGGTGCAATGGTGTGGAGCTCCCTGCAGACTGTTAATGCTGTGCCCGTTGAGCTTTTGCTTTGCATAGAAATAATTTATTTTAATCCTATAAAACTTTGTATGATGCTTCACTCTTATTCTTCTTTCCTGTAATGCTTTAGATGGATAGTAATGTACTTTCCAAAATAGTTCTTTGGAAGGACCAGCTAGTTATAATTAAAAATTCCAAAAGTGACCAAGGTCTTATTTAAAAGTAAGCAACCATTGTTCAAAATGTGAGCACCCATGGGCTTCAGTAGGAGCTCCCAGATATCTAGCACAAGGTTTTACATCAAATTGTTGATGAAAATCTCTGTTTTTTGGGGTGTTTTTTTGTGGTTTTTGTTTTGGGTTGGTTTGTTTGTTTGTTTTTTTCCCCTAAACAGACAACAAGGCCTGGGACTAGAGCTGATGGGAAGGACTGTAACATTTTTTTTTTAAATGTATTTTTCCTTTAAACATTTTCCTTTAAAATGTATTTTTCACAAAAGACTACAGTACTGGCTAGCTTTCTTCAGAATTTAGGCTAAATGTCCTGAGATTTGTGCTGTCATTCGGGGAACACTGCTGTGTTCTGAAAAAGACAGGCAGTGAGGGCAGGGACATCACAGCAGAGCTTTTGCTTGACTTAAGTCAGATTTTTCACTTTGGGTGTTTACATTGCTGAGTTTGACACAGTAGTAAGTGCAAGAAGGGTACCAGACCTAGATGTGTATCCATCTAGACCTTCATCTATGCATATACATTGTGAGCTGCTGTCAAATAATGGAGTAGGGTGAGAATTTTGTGAGGTTTGTAAAGAAGTCCTTACACAGTGCTTTAAGAAAACACGTACAAAGTCACCAGGCTTATCCACTGAGCATCTGGGAGTGAGGTTCTCACCGAGATGCTGGAGACTGGAACATGTGCTTTCCACAGCATGTGTGAAATACCGAAAGGAGCAGGTGTGCAGACATGCTCCTGTTTCCCAGAATAAGACTGCACATTTCAGAGTGTGTTAAGGATACTAACGGATGACCTACAGTGAGCTATGCACTGTGCAATCTAAAGCCAAGGGCTTTATGTCAGGCTTAGAGATTTTGAATGGTAACACACTTTTCAAAGAGCCTCAAAGTAATTAGCCTTTCGCTCCAAGTTGACACACTTACACTTTTAATATCGGGAATAAGGAAAAAGACTAAGGCTTCTAACCTCAGATCCATAGCAGCTTAGGCACTTTCACCTCGCTGGTTTTGTTATGACAGCTCTTTGTTTGGCCGATAGTGAGTGGTGTTTTGAATAGAAGTGCTTTTGCTGTGTGCTTTGCTACTTTCCCGTAATAAGGGAGGACTTGGAGGTTATGCAGCAAGGTGCTAATTGACATTAACACTCAAGACAGGAAATGCTGACACAATTTAAAATTAACATCCTGTCAATATACTGCTGACCTATGTTAAATGTGTGCTTTGTCAAACTTTCAGAATTAGATTTTAATACAGAAATAGTGTAATGCTGGGAGTATTGCTGGTCTTGAGAAAACTAAATTTAATACAGTGAGAAGTCACCCAACTGTTTTCCATTTTAGCTTACCTTTCCTCAGAGAGGGAAAGTTAAATTTTTCCCCAAAAGGTCAAATATATATAAAGCAGTCTAGGAGAGCTAAAAATGATACTGTATTTGTTCATGATCAATTACTAAAAGAAACTGTCCTTCATTTCTCAGTTTATTTTAGATGTTGCCTTACCAATGACAATGATTCCTGGAAATGGATTTTACAAAAGACTGTAGCAGATATATGGCATCTTGCACCAAACCAGGCTATCCTGGTAACCTACCAATAAATTAAAAAAAAAAAAAAAAAAAAAAGACTGACGGAAAAAAACCCTAAAGCCGTGAACCGTAAAAGTGGTTCTTTTGCAAGGGCATTATTCATTCCTTACCAAAGCAGCTGTGAGGATATTTCCACTTCCTAGTCACTCCTTGGAGAACTGGAGAAGGGAGAATGTATTTATGCCACTAGTTCTCAGAAAAAAAAAAAAAAAAAAAAAAAAAAAAGTAGTTACCAGGTGATGTGGTGGTATTTATCAATTGTCATTAAAAGGTACACAAGTAATCTGAAAGCACAGCGCAGCTCTGGGATGATGCTGTACTTTTCCTTTTGCTTATGGGTGATAGTAGCTAATTTCATACATAGACTGTCCCATTGATGGCTCCCTGAGAAGCTCTTGCACCGCGAGTGGCCCACTCACTGTTACGTAGCTTTGAAGAAACAAATAGTGCTGTTTGCTGTCAAGCGAGTCAGAGCCTTCTCTTTGGAAGGGAGGAAGGCACGAGTCAGAATAATGCCGAATAAGAGGAACTGAGCACGCTTGGGTGTGGTCTCACCTGTGGAGGAGGCTGTTTGCTGAACATTAATCAGAGGTTGTCCCAGGCATTAGGAACAGCACAAAAAAAGGCACGAAGCCAGGAAAAGGTGATGAAGAAAAAGGAAGCAATCAGAGAAGATCGGGCTGCATGGAAGGAGCAGGAGGTGGAGCAAGACAGTTTGAAATGAGAGATGTTGGTAGGGGCAGACCTGTGCAGGCTCAGGGGATGTGGAAATGTTTCAGGAAGGTGGTGCAAGCTACATATCACTCCTGGCAAACTTTCTCTAAGAAAACAGTAAGTGGGTGGCCCATTGCTATATGCACTTCCCACTGACGGTTCCTGGGAGCGGGCCAATATTGTGTGTTGCAGTTAAAGTTACAGTGAGACTGGAAAAATATTGGCTGTAGCCTTGGTTCTGCAAATTGTTTGCACAGGGCACCTATTGCCATTAATAACTGAGTGCTCTGAAAGGCGGCCGTTTCGGATCACGTGTGTGAAATGGGGGAAGGTTCTCCCACGGGGAGACACTGCTCTACTGGAAAGTGATTCTTTAGAGAGCTGCCACATTAGGTGGAAAAATCTCTAAAGCCATCAGCCCCTGGGTGATCTTGTTCCGCGTTACAGGGTGGGCTTGTAGGATGGCTGCTCTGAGCTGGGGCGGTAGAAAATGAAAATTGTAAATGGAACATACAGTGGAGACTTGGCCCTTTTCTCTGAAATTATTTGGCAAAGGACTCACAGAGAAAAATAGTCACCATCAAATGGGCTGTGTTTTGGTCTGCATCAGTCCTTTCTCACAAAAAAATAAAGGATTCTTATTTACTTTTTTTTTTTTTTTTTTTGGGTACAAAACCCAGAATTGTTTCTTAGTAAGGAACTCAACTATCATGGTCACACTGTGCTGTTGGGAAGAAAAAAAATTGCATTCTACTACAAAATGTTTACATTGTCTGCCGAGGTTTCTCCTGATTTCCTCTGTTGGGAATGAATAATTAAGAAGTGAACTGAGAGGTGAAAAAGGCCTCTATGTGTTTAAGTCTAATGTCACAGCTTTCCAAGGACAAAGCTTTTAGTACATAGAAAGGTTTCTCTGTCAAGTAGATGAATTCAATAGCTAAGCAAGACGCCAAGAAGAGGAGTCAAACAAAGCAGAGAATTCCCAGTAGGAAGATTTTAGTATGCATTTACGACAGGTATTGCATGAAATGGATGCAGAGCACACATATGTGGGACACAGAGGCAACACACATAAGGTGTTAATAGTCTAAGCTGATGCCAAGGAAGAAAAAGAGCAGACAGGGTCAGCTACTGTTTCCTGAGCTAAATGTTCCTTTTCTTAGGGTGGTCAGAGCCAGGGGTAGTTTTACAATGTGCAAAACATGCACTTGTAATTAAAATGAAACTCACACTGACAGAGAAAGGGGATGGTGAATGTTGACCTCACATGCTGCATCTGTAGAGCATTTGGGGACACGTTCTTTCAGCAAAAGTGATGTTGGCTTTTGATATTCTTTTTTAATAAAAGGTGAACAGGAATAAAGTTCTCTGTTAATTTGTATGCACTGTATGAAGCCATTTCTCAGGAGAAGGCAGTGCTGATGGTACTTCAGAATAGAGAACCACCCCGCTGTATTTTTTTAATTTTCCATCTTCTATTTGAAAACAGGGATGTTTCCATTGCTCGCAAACAGTGGAAATTAAAAGAGTAAATAGGAGAAAGAAACAATAGAAATATTTTACTTATCTGTTCTGCTTGTTTTCTGCTGTTAAGTTTTTCAATGTTATGTTCACATAGCTATTCAGCAGGCAGGTTCCCAGGGTACCTTACTAATGCAACTACCTGAGTTTGGCTTGTAGATCTCTTTGGAAATCTGCCCTTTTGAAATAAGACTTGTGATAAGAGCCTCTGAAAACTTCATTCATTTTGAGATGCACCTTGGTGGGCCCACAGAGAGAAATGTGTGGAATTTCTGTGTCAGAACCAGTGTGCCACTGACCCTCCTCAAAGGTGGACGCAAAGGCAGTCTGCATGAATACGGAGGCCAGATCCTCAGCTGTTGAGTGGTGGCTTGAGCTGTGCTTTTCTTCTTGCCTGGGGGAAAATCTCTCCCCACCCCCCCACCCCCCGGTCTTTTGAATGTAAGATTCCTGGGGAGGACGGGAAAGTCTGCTCCTTGCTCCCAGCCCTCCTAGACTTTTTAATCTCCTGCACTAACCAAAGAATCAACAAGTGTATCATCTTCCTCGCAGCGAGATAAGATCCTTTAAGAGGCAGAGCACTCTGCCTTCCAACAAACTCATGCATAAAAGGTTAATTTACAGTGTGCACATACCTGTGTATGTTGGGCAAATGGAGAGCTGGAGGGATTCTTTTTATTCCTCCCATTCTCTTAGCATTGGCTAGTGAGTGCAGGTTGAACGTACGACTTTACATTATGGAGCACCTCTCCATCACCCGGGCCTTTTGTCAATTCACCAAATGTGACAATTACAGTATTTCAGAGATGAGACTTTCTAATCCTATTACTCATTCATCAACCTGCGGATGATAGCAGAAGCCAGATCGAACAGTGCCAAAAGAGCAGTGAGGAGCCTTCTCCAGTGCTGTGAAACTAGGCTTAGCTCAGGCACAATAGGTGTGTAATTTAAGGTTTTGTTGAGCTGAAATCCAATCACATACTTGACTGGTAGATCACAGAAAGACACAGACAAAAAGAATGAGATAATTCTACCTCACACAAACACTTGAATCCAGCTTTGACTTAATAACAAGTGTGTGATCAACCTTACACCGTTTCTTTTTTATTATTATTTATTTATTTTTTATTTTTATTTGAACCTAGAGATGGGATGGCACTGAAATACTTTGCCTACTTGAGTATCAGCCAAAAATATTTAAAAAAAAAAAAAAAAAGAAAGGAAATGGAGGATCTTGCTTAGACAAATAAATGGAAAAAGTACAGATGCTCATCATATGGAAGATAATATGAAAATTTAACTTCTGTGCTTAGCTCAGTGTTATCTTGACAGCATCTGGTACCTATTGCTTTCCCAAGGATGGAGAGGATCTAGCAGAAATATGAGAATAAAGCTAAAATAGTTAGACCTTGACTATAGAAAAAAGAAAATAAAAGTATATTGTGAACCTTACTGTGCTCACTCTCTTGCAACTAAAATATTGCCCTTACTTTGTCCTATTTCAGACAGATGCTGCAATTCCAAGAGGTATGGTGAGAGTTGTTGGGGGGGGGTGAAGTGGGTGCAGAGGTGCTGCAGCTGTGTGCCACTGCAGGCCACACAACTGTGTGCAGGGGAGTGGGAACATGAGGGGGAGGAATGGGGGCCTTAACCACTATCTCTTGCAGAAACAGGAAAGTGGCTTCACTCTGTTTTGTGTTTAAAGAGGTAGCTTTTCAATAGGTAGTGTATTATTTAGATTCAGAGTTGTAAAGGAGGGTGTTCAATACAGCTTGCTCCAGGAGTGGCCTTTATATGTTGACAAAATAAAATGTAGGGCATGTAATTTAAAAGCTTTGGTAAGAAAAACCTCTGCAGTAGGAATATTCACATTTATGTCCATTGCCATCATCAGCGCTGTTCTTCCATATAGTGTAGTGGTCTGGCTTCTCTGGTCAAGTAAAAGTCCTCTGTCAAGACCAAACTTCAAAAACCCCAGTTCCATAGTTTTGGTGTCCATATTGAGCTCTTTGAACTAACAAATTCAGTGGGATTAACAGTCTGTGAAATTTGGTACCAGCTTGTAGCTGTCATGAGCTGGACGCTCAGAAATATAGACCCCAAACTAGAGGAGTCATTAAAAGCATGAGTACAAACCCACTGACAGGAAAAATGGCAAAAAATTTTAATGACTCAGGTCTGGCAGAGGAGCAAGTGCTCTAGTATAGTGGTTGAAAAAGCCTCTTTTTAAAAAAAGTTTGCAGATCAAGCCACACGACCTGACCTGATATGTAAGGCTGCAAATGCCTTGCACCCAGTTACACGGCCATCGGGTCACTAACGTGCAATCAGCACAGTGGCAGCGCGTGAAGTGCTGGGCGTAATGCAGATGGAAGCCAGTTGTCAAAGCTGACCTGCAGCAACAGGTAACACTTGCACTGTCCTTGTGCCAAAACAAAGGAGCCAAGCCCTGGTGTCACCAGTGCACTCACTGGGAAAAAAGAACCAAGGAGCTCAGAGAGGTAAAAAGGAAGGAGAATCCTGGGGGTCAAAGACTTAAAATGAAGTTTGAAGCTTGGCATTAGTCATAAGAGACCAAAACCCAGACAATGTTTTGCTAAAGAAAAGGTAAATTACCAATTTGCAGGTTATTAGACTCAAGAGCATACATGTTTCTCAAAAGAAACATCAATGGAAAGATTCTTTTTTTTTTTTTTTAATAAGTGAATTAGTGGGGGAAATCTCACAACAATGAAACTCATATTCAGACCTGACAGAGAGAGAGAGATATTTTCAATGATTCGTAGAAATATGAGGAGATTGAGACATGTTCCAGACAGAAGGGGAAAATGAAGATATCCACAACACAGTATAATCTGAGAAGCTCACATGGGGTCTAATGTGGTTCCCAAACTGCAGAGATCTCATAAACATAGAGATTTCATTCAGCAATATAAACTCTGACATTTGACCAGATGATTGCCTTGGGGGCATTAGCTAAAATAGCCTCAGCTTTAAAATTGAAATATGAACTTCTGAAGGCTTTGGTAGTTGCTTTCCAGTGACACTGAGACGACCAATATGAATAGTGGCTGCTGGATATATCCACATCCCTAATTCAGGAAAAGGCTGATGATTTTGGCTATGTTTAGCCAGGGATACCCTCTTATCTAAAAGCGTTCTTTCCCTTTGGTTTGCAGAGGTAGGTAGCTCAGCTGTCTCTCACCAACATGAAGACTGGAATAGATTTCATCACCCTTTTTGCCTGTCAAGAACCCAAACAACATGGTTGTTAATGGTGCATGGTGGAGTTAGTGTGCTGGGGCGGTGATGCTGCTCCCCAGATGTGGCGTTCGCAGGGGTGATCCCAGAGAGGCTGGATCCTTCTGTGGCTCCAGGAGCGCTGTGCAGGGCAGCATGGAGGTCACTGTTGTCTTCCACGTTTTAGGGAGCAGGCATCAGGCATTTGCCCTCTCACCCGACACGTGGGTTTTACAATTCCTTTTTCTAGTAGAATACAGTTTGGGGTCCTTTGTGCTAGGAGCCTCAGCACATGAGTGGGAACCCACCGTGGAGCAGACCCTGAGGGTGAACGACAGCTGCCAGAACAAGTGCAATCGTCGGTGGTCTCTGGGGGCTGCCAGTGCTCTCTGTGGGAGCTGTTTGATGTCGCTGACCTCCCACGGAATTGGGAGGGGAAGGAGGAAACTGCCTTCAGCACTGTCGGTATAGGTGCACCTGCTAACGACCTGTGCCTGGTAAGGTGGAAGTGTATGCACAGTTCAGCACTTCAGCAGGTGCTCTCCCTTTATAGACATGCACGCACACTGCTGCTGTATTTTTAATAGGTATACTCTTTTCATGATTTTACACAGCTCCAAAATCCTACCCAGATTAACAGTGAGAAGATAAATACTTTTCGTTGCTGCTGGCTTCTAGATATCCTGGAGGAACAAGAATGGTACTGGTTTCACTTTGCTTTGGACTATCCAGGTGAGTGACTACTCACCTGTGTAAGCCCCTGACCCAGCTCTCTTTTATCTACCAAATCAACTGCTGGGACAGCCCTGCAATTTTCCTACTTTTGTCCAATATAATAAAGACAATCAGCTGAATCAGCTTACAGATGATACTGTCTTCCTGACCACAAGCTAACTTGGTCTTGTGCTCCCAATACAAGAACGTAAGGACTTGTTTGGTGATTTTGTCGGTATGGTCCCTTAAACTCCATGGGCTCCTTCTCTCCCCACTCCAGCTCCGTATGTTGCAGGTCTCTGCTGACTTCAGCAGGC
>JMFS01004339.1:0-16177 GCA_000699545.1 Podiceps cristatus
CTGGGGAGCACCGCACGCCTCCTCGCTTCTGGTCTTCGTGGGATTAAAACACCGGCCGCTGTGGGGGAAGGCAGGCCGAGAGCCGGTGCTTTGGCTCCAGTCATAGTTGCACAGGTCATTTAGGAGTTACCTGTGTCAGAGGAATGCAAATCCGCCCCAAATTGCTCAGCTTCAGGGCCATGCACTCATAAAAGACCAAAATGATATGAAACACCATTATATCAATCACCAGATTTATATTAAAAAATTAAAAAACGTGGGTTTTTTTTCAAGGGCACTGTCTTTTTTTGCATAAGTAGGAAACTGAAGCCGCAAGAAGCACAGGTGTTTTCACCAGGTGAATGGTCAGGTTGGAGGCAGAACACGCAAAAGCTCACTCCTGGTTCACCGGACCTGCCAAAGCATCCTGAAAAAACACTGCTGATGAGCTTTGGACAGATTTTATTTTCCTGTCTGTAAAACACAGAAACCAGGTCAGACCTACTCCTTACCCCTGGTTGCTTTGTACGGTGCTGGTGACCCCAGCCGCTGGTAAGCCCAACGTAGCTGTTGAAGCCAGATTTCTGACTGCTCTCCCTCACAGGATGACTCAAAGGCTGGAGTCTGCTGCTGAGCGTGAGCCCATCGCTCTGACGCATACCCAAAGGGAGATACAAGAGCTGCAGGAGACTGTGGGACAGACCAGAGAATGATGCTGGGGGGGGAAGAAAAAGCAGAAAATCCCTCAAAAACAGATTTTCTGTTTTCTGTAGAGTCCTCTGTTTCCGATCCAGAGATCTCTTCAGGCGTTGCCGTACCAACAACAGGGTGGACTGGGTGCAGCGCCTGCTTGCCCTGCAGTGGTGACATCCAAACCAGTCATAATTCTTGGCACCACTGCTGCGGCAGCAAGCCATTGTTTGACCAGGGCATGGCCTGCAGCGGCTGCACAGATCACACCCTTGCTCCCCCTCATCCCTCAAAGCAGCCGCTTGCCTTTGCATCCCTCATCCTTTCCCCTGGTCTGATTATTCTCAACTGATCACTAGCAAACAGACTCTGAGTCCTTGTATTGTCAGTGGGACTCAAAGACTGACAAGGAGGATTTGATGCACCTTTTTCATGAAAACCCTGCTGCTCACTTGAAGCAGGTGAAAGCACCACTTGAGCGCTTCAGGCCTTTGATGACAAACGTGGGCTTAAGGACTGTGGCTTCACAGGGCCAAGGTCACACCTGAAACATTTGGGCATGTGCTAGTGCTGTACGTAATCCGGGCTGCCCCTAACTCTCCGAGGATGCCACGGTGCCAGATTTGATGTGCATCAGCTATTCCACTGCGCCGTGTAGCCTGCGCTGGAGAATTTCCATGGTGCATTTCCATGACTCACTATTCATGCCAGCTGAATCATCTGTGAGCCTACTATTTGTTTTCTTGCCATGGTGCAGAAACATCCTCTTCCCCCCCACCTCTCTGTATGGAATAGTTGTGACAGTAGCCCCTGCAAACCAGAAGGAACAGACAAAAAGATCCAGAAATCAAGGTTTCACCCGGTGGTGTCCTTCTTTCTGCGCTTTGCATGCCGTTTTGCCTGCTGAATATTGGCTCCGGAGGATTTTTCTCTAACTCTCCTTTTTGCAAACACCCACTCGGTATTAGGCCTTACCTACACTCGACTGTTTTCCAAGTTTGGAACTAGTTAGCGATGTACTTGCCTCTGAGCATGGTTTGTATCTGCACAGTAATACTTGTTTCGTAACCATGGCAGCCCACAGTGACTCATGCTGCCAGAGGCCTGGGCCCAAGTTAGCAGGCGGCTTTTTTTATTTCCCTCTGTAACCAGCTCAGCATACTGTTGTTTTGCTAGATCTTCTCCCCACAATTGCATAACTCGCCTGTCACATTCACGTTCCTCTGGCTCTGGCCTGGGGAGTTCCCTGGGACATTCTGCCCTGCTTACTGCTGGTGCACGCACTCGCCGGGAGCTTTGCTCTGCCCCAGCATGAAGCTGGGGTTTCCCTTGAAGGCTCTGATTGGAGATGGTTACCCAGAGCGGTTAATGAAGATGCTGCACAGGCTGAGCTAACCTGTGGGTTTGTGGTTGACACAGAGATGCTGTGAACATACAACACAAGAAACCAAAGCAGAAGATCGCCATGGCTAGAAGACAACTGTGCTGACAGACCTGATCTGAAGCTTGCTGTTGCCTTCAAGAATCTTTTGGGGATGTAAACAGGGTTCCTACAGATCCCTAATATATATGTTGAGCTCTATTCCTGCCATACTCAGGTATCCAACTGTGGCTAATACAGTTGTTCCACCACACACGAGCGCATCCTCTTGTGACAGGATGCACTTAGAGTGGAGTTGGGGAGAAAACGAGGATTCGCCAGCAAGGGATTCAATGTAGTGGCTTGGTAGTGAGGAAAGATGTTTTTTACAAAGGCTGGTATTCCAGCACGTTGAGTCTTCGCAGGCTTAGGGATGATGTCTTTTGCTTGTGTGGGTATGGTGATTCCCGACCTCGTGAGTGACAGCACGACCTCAGACATGTCAAAGTTTCCGAATGCAGTAACTCAAATTCTCTGCATTTCCCCTTCAATCAAGACCCATCTTTTTTTTGTTTGTTTGGTTTTTTGGTTTTTTTCCACCTGGGATGTCTCAGTTTTGCTCTGATTATTCCTTAGGACTTCAACAAAAGCAGGACTGAAAAATCTTGGATTCAAAACGAGCAAAGAGGAAGAAGAAAACAGACAATAATCAGCAGCAAATTCAGGAGAGAATTTCAGTTCTTGCACTGCAGAGCAGCAAAGAGTCATCATCCTTTTTTCTGTATGGTCTTTGAGCCCGTCTTCTTGCAACTGGAAGTTTTTAAGAGATCCCTGTTATTTCAGTGTATTTATTGATACGCTTTGGCACTTGTGGAAAGCTTTGCCCCTAGAAGTCTGACTTGCAGTTGCCTTCTTTTGAATCTATTATTGGCAAGTTGAAAATGTAGGGTAGAGCACGAAACGCTTGCTGACGTCTGGCAGTGAAACGTGGCTATTGCAGCTGTTCTCAGGGCTGAGAAATGCTGAATTACATCAGTTAATGCTTCGAGGGCGACATGTTAGGGAAAGCACAGGTGCATATGCAGGAGGCTCCCATCAGCTTGCAGACAGACACACGCACACAGTGTGTTTGCAAACCGGAATGCCTTGGCCCTGTAAGATGGCATCATTAAGAGCACAATCAAAATAACGCGTTGTGTTTGTGCGCAGGGGGGAAACAGGTGAATGAGAGAATGGAATGTATGTGTGCATATATGTTATATAAGGCCAGCCAGACTCAAATGTGGGCCACCAGCCTTCTCCTGCCCTGCAACGTGTGCAGCTCTGCAGCGAGCGGCGCTGCTGGAGGTAAAGCGTTCCAAAGGGTAGCTCTGGCCTTTGCATTACACATAGGATTAATGTTTATTATCCTCCCCAAAGGCACAGTGGCAGGTGGGTAACACCCTTAACCTTTGTGAAGGGCTTTCTAAAAAAGAAAGAAAAAGAGGAGACATCCCATGGTAGTAATAAGAAGAGAATATAGATATGCTTTCTTATTTTGCTGAAAACTGGCTTTACACTTCTCAACCCCATTGGGTAATAGCAGTTTGGTTATTTCAAGCAATACCCCATGCTCCTACGTGTTCAAATGTTCCTGTCAGAACTGGCCAAAATGTTTTAACTGACTTTTTTTTCCTTTTCATGCAAAACAAACATTGTGACTGAAAGGGTAATTTTGGTCAGACTGATTCGCAATGTAAACAGAGTCCAATGAGAAATACAGGCGTATTTCATTTTATCTTTGTGTTATGACAAAAATCTGAAGTTTATCTAACCTCATTTTCTGCAGAAAAGGAGCAAGACAAAAAAAAAAAAAAAAAAAGGAAAGTGGCTTTTTTCTCTCTTCTTTCTGACCCAACTCCAAAGTTATTTCTCTCAAATGCAAATTTCTCTTCCAGCTTGACCATGCAGTAATGTTTTTCTCCACCCAGTTTTTAGCGAACCGGGTCCAATAGCTTAGTTTTCAGCTACAGACACAAGAGCTGTTCCCTGACCTTGTTATCCCGAGGAAAGGGATAATGCTGTCTTCCTGCTCTCCTTCGTTGCAGCTCCAGCCAGCCACAGCCATGCTGCACCCCAGCTTGGTCTTGAAGGCTGTGGATCCCAGTGAGAGGCCTCCAAGAAGGCACAGGGGAGAAACCCTGAGCATCGTGAGCAATTTGCAGGATGCAAAGGTGAAGTTGTGGATGATGCCATCAGAAGTAGACGGCAGGTGGCACCCATGGATTAGCGCAGGGCTTGCTTGGGGTGAGTGCAAGCCCAGCCCGGGCAATGCCTGCAGCTGGAGTTTAGCTTCATCTTCTTGAAGAGGTAAAACAGAAGGGAAATGAGCTCTTCTGATCACATGCAGGGACACCTCTGTGTCCCATGTGGGGTGGCCTGGGGCTATTCCCCACAAGCCACTCAGGCTATTCCAGTCACATTTTGTTAGCCTGAGGCCTAATCTTGGCTTTGGTCAAGGGGTGCCCAAGAAGGGGTGTCATGCCAGGGAGCAACTAGGACACTGCTCCCTAAGGGCTGGGGAAGCAAGGGGGACACTGTGGCTGGCAGGGAAGGTCCATCCCAAAGGTACCTGAGCAAGGAAAGCAGGAGGCAGCCAGGGTCAGCCAAGAGTCCCCATCATCAGGCACATTCACAGCAGTAAAGTAGGCTTGAGATCAAGTTCAGAAATCAATGCACAGGTGAGGATCAATCCTGGTGAGGACAACCAGGGTCAGACACAACCAGGTGATCCCCAGGCAGGTCCAAGGTGACAAAAAAAAAAAAAAAAGACCTTGACTCAAGCAAGGGAAACAGTCCGGATCAGGATTCAGATCAACACAACCCCTAGTGAGGTACAAGCATAACTGGGGCTGAACTAAAGACCAGCACCCTAGGGGCACAGCTCAAATAAGGACTAAGGGCCCTGGACTGAGCTTAAATGGGCTACCAAGCCCATGGGCAGGTGTGGGTGGGAGTCCCAGGTGGGGCTGCTCAGGGCTGTTGGTGTCCCCAGGACTTGTCGCCCAGCCCACAAGCATAGGTAGCTCAAGAGGTAGAAGAGTTTGTGCCACCCCCAAAGTGTTGCACCCTGTTTTTTACATCCAAGGACGCCTCAGCGACCCTCGCGGTCCCTCATCTCCTCGTCAGGGCTGTATTTGGCTGTACCCTCCTGGCTCTCTGCTCTTCCCTCCAGGGCTCGTGATTCCCGGTCCCAGCTCCTCCTTGACGTGCCTCTCTTCCTAAAGGAGCACCCACTTACAGGTGTCACTGTGGGGGTGCTCAAGCCTGGTTGGGGGGGCTGGAGGCATCCCAGTGACCCAGACGTCAATGACAGCTGTGCTATCATGGCTTTGCATTGAACACAGTCCTCTCGCTGCCTCCCCCAGGGTCCTAGTCGCGTGCAGCCAACCAGGCAGAAACGCCGATACATTTGACTAAACGCCAATGATTAAAATGAAACGAAGACAATCAGACGTGGATTGTTGTGGGGACGACAGAGGCAACAGCCCGGCCAGGAGTTCATTACCAAGTTGACAGACGTCAGCCTGTGGCAGCACGGATTGCTCACGATGGTGGGCAGTGGGGACTGCACGCATCACGTATGCTGGTTATCGCATCTTACATGACGCCTATTTTCAGCATCACCACAGGTCAGCCTTTACCAGTTAAATCAAAATTAAAGGTATTAGTAGGCCTTTACAGTAAGGGAAATGATACAACTAGCTCAACTCATCCTGTTTTCCTAATCCTGTATGATGCAGGTCAGACTAGACATGGGTTTTTCTAGCCTTAATGGCGCTCTCGGCTTCCTCTGGTCTGGCTTTCTGAGATGGGGCTATCTGTGCTGGCCTGGGGCACGTTTATTTTAGCCAATGATGCAATGGTTTAACAAAAGTGATTTGACGAAACCTGAGGCTCCCTTCTCCCTTGAGAGGATGACACCCAAAATAAATACCCGTCATAAGAAAGAATTGGACCTAGCCATGAGGGCACTAAGAGGTTTTAATGGCCTTGAGCAGCCCCACCTGGCACCCCCACCCACGCCCCCTCTGCATGTTGCTCCCAAGCTCCATATAAGCTCAGAGCCAGGTACTTGCTCTTGGTTTCAGCTGGGGTGTGGGTGAGTTTGTCCTGGCTTGGGCTCCTAAAGTGGCCCTTATGAGGTCGGGTCTTAATGTCTCTTGTAGGCAGCCCTGTCTTCTTGTCTTGCTGTTCCTGGATGGATCCCCCAATACAGGTGGGTTGCCTGGGTCCTGCGGGATGTTCTCTGTCCATGAGGTTCCTGCCTCACGGTGCTGTGGTTGCCTTTGTCTCATGGTTTAATCCCCTTCTTGTTCCTCAATGGCCCTTGGGGGAGGCAGTGGGTCTGTTGTCATTCAAAGGCCAACTTTTTTGCTGCATGAGCACCCTTTGGTGTGGGATCTGGGGGGGCTGTCAGTAGCTTCAACCCCTGTGTCTGAGACAGGAGCTGTTCCTTGAACTTGACTTTTTGCCCAAGAAATGAGGAGGAATGTGCTGGTGGCTGAAATGGGGGTTTGCATGTCCCTTCATAGGGCCTTGCTAGCATCCTGCCCTGGGGCAGTGCCAGGTCTGTCTTTTGGTCTGCAAGATGTGCCCCTCAATATAGCTGTAAGGGGCCCATTGTTCCCCTTCCCCGGGGGTGGGAGCTTGGGCTCCTGTTGCAGCAAGCATGGGCTCAGCCTGTAAGACTCCAAGGCATCGTCAGGGCAATGGGAAGGGCCATTTTTATGTGCATTTGGCTGCCCCTCCTTGGGAGCTGGAAGAGCAGGGATGGAGCACGGCAGCTGTAAACCTTCCAGCAACACAGGTGTGATGCACTATCTGGGTCCAGACACCTTCTCCCAGGTGACTGGGGATAGCTGAAGTCCTTGAGTCACCAAAAGTAGGCAAAAAGTATTTTTATAACCCCCATGAACTAGATCTGGGGCTGGGGCAGTGTTGATCAGTGCCATGCCTTGCTAAAGCCTGGAAGTAAGCTAAATTGGGAGAATTGTGGGTTTGGGGTTTTTTTTGCCCTGGAAGCTTTAGGCTGTGTGTGTGTGTTGGGGATGATGATTGGGCTTCAGACTTTTTTTGTACCTTTGAGGAACAAAAGCTCCTGAGGAAGCTGCTGTGATGGAGAGGGCTGGGGAAGAGTTGCTGGATGTAAATGCAAAAAGAAAAGCAATTTCTGAGCAGAAGAATTTTTTTTATTAATAGAAGAAACGAGCCATGAGGGAAAGCAGTGAGTGACCACAGGCTCAGCTGAATATCTTCAGTATCTCACCTAAAAAAGCTTCAAGGAGTGTCAATAGGGGAGGTTTAATTGATGGCAAACATTATGGCTGGTACAGAATTAGAAATGCTCCAGACTGAGCAGGGAGGACTTTTATAGTAGTGAACAGATGAGCGTTGTGAAAGATGACTATGACTCTTTGGGCATTTCTGGGTTAGATTGCAGTAGAATTGCAGCAAAAAGCAATTTTGCTTTAATCAACTCTATAACAAAGCCCTGACATAGTAAAGAGCAGAAGGCATCAGAAGATAGGAAATTGTCAGCATTGCTGGCACTGAAAGATAAGATTGTACTCCCTACAGCTACACTAAAAGAAGATAAATTATCCATAGGGGCAATTCAGAAAGAAAATACCATACAATTAAAGTTGTTTGAATTAGTTTTAGGGAAGCGCGAGTGGAGGAAAAAGCCAGTTTCAGTGGAAAGTCTGAAACCTCCTTCCCATGTGCTTTTGGAAAGCAGAACTAGTTTAGGGAAGAAAGAAGAAAAAGACAATAGACTAGGCAGGGCAATGTCTAAAGAAGAGCAAAGGATGTATTAAAAGGGACCTTATAGAGATGCTGAGCCTGAGGGATGTTTGCATGGGAAGCTCTGAGCTTGCTGGGAGCAAGAGGCAAGCCTGGGAAAGGCTGAAGAGTGGCAGGAGGGCTGGACATCTCATCTCCGGAGGTCCTTGCCAGCAACCAGGCTGGTTTTGCCCCTCAAAGCCTGTGGTTGGGTAGGTGGCTGTGCTAGAAGCAGAGGTGGGTGCTTGTGCAGCTCTGACCAGGAGCATCTGTTCATCCTCCATCCCATCCCCATGCAATGCACATGGCATTGTACCCCATGATGCTGGTGGGCTTTGGGAGTGGTTCCCAAACTTCAGATAAACCTTGGACCCAAGGGCATGCGATCTCCAGAAAAAGCAGATGAGGAGGGTGCAGAGGTATGTGGTTATTTCAGGTTTCTGCTGACATCTGCCCTTCTTCCAGCTTGATTTGAGCACAGTGCAAACAAAACGCAGGCTAAAGGTTAAAAAAAAACAAAAACAAACAAACAAAAAAAACAAACAACAATAAACCCCCCAAACACACCACCAAAAAAAAAAAATCAAACCACAAAATGAAAAAACCAACCCAAAACCCAAACAAAAAACCTGCTAGAGGATTGTGTTTTCCTGACCTCAAGTAACTGTCCCCAAGCCGCCTGTATTCTTGGTGGGGCCTTGCTTAGGTAGGTTGGGCAGGCCAGGTAGAACCTGTGGCCGCATCTCCAGCTGGGTCCTGCTGCGGGACAAGGTGGTCCGTGCTGCAAACCTCCCCTGAGGCCCATCAAGCTGCCTCAAAAGTGTGGGGGAATGAACAGCTTATCTTCAGTTTGTCATGACAACATCTTTGCCTGGCTTTGAGTGGGAATCTCCTTGTGGGACTGTTCCTAGGCAGGCGGCAAGATATTTGGGAGAAAGTTGGTGTATCCCATGCTGCAAGATCCCCTAAAAAGCTGATGGTTCCTCTTGCCGTCCCACCAGCCACCTGTCGAGGGGGCCCAGCTCCAAACAGATGGCAATGGGGAGGACTGTGATGGGGATAATGGTGTGAATGCGGCATCTTGCGCACGATACATTTGACACGTTGCCATGGGACAACTGCAATGTATAAGCCTAAAGCATCAGCTGCAGACAAGCTTCATGGTGACTTCTGCAGTTGCTGTACTTCCTTCCTTGCTGGCAGCTGCCTCTGAGGAAGAGGAGAATGAGGAGGAGGATGGTGCTGAGATGGAGCTGCTTTGGGAAGGGCTTTTCTTGGAACAAGCTCTGTTCTGTGCAGCACGGGGTGGGCTCCAAAAATGTGTGGGTGAATCTGGAAATATGGTGCACCAGTACTCGGCTTCCTGAAATCAGCTGCTCAGGGAGCAGCAGCGGGGGGGAGGGAGGGGGAAGAGAGGGTGTGTGTGTATTCCCTCTCATGGCTTCATTTTCCTTTGGATCATCTCTTTCCTACCGCAGTGATAACTCCTCCTCCCAGTGACCCTTCTGGACAGCTATGGCATGGATTATGGCTGGGATGGAGCAGCTGATGGGCATGCAGGACATGTGCTGCAATGCCAGCTGGCTGCCACCCCAGGCTGCCTGCATTGCTCTGAATTTCCTTTGGCTGAATTTCTACCCGAGCTGGTAGGAACCAAACCACCCCTTTAGGCTTTGACCTTGTTTCAGACTTTCAGACTAAAGTTTGCTAGCGTGTTCTTGGGGAGAAGAGGGACAGTCAGCAGTGCGATCAGCGCTTATTTATCCTGGGAAACTGGGCTTAAAAGGGATATTTGGTGTGTCTAACAGCAAGGACACTAATGGCATCATGGTTCCTTTAGGGACGCTTTTGCTGGAGTGGTGGGGACGCTGGGCAGGAGAGGTCCAGGCTGTGTCTGTCTGCAGGCTGACAGCAGGCTCTGCCTTGGGATGGTGAGCGAGGACCGGGTGGTGGAGGCTGCCAAGCGAACCCTGCTGTGCACGGCTCCGACAGGTCCTGCCTGGTCTCCAGTGGGCATCTCCCAGGCAAGAGCTGGAGCCCAAAGAATATGGGGATGTAATGCAGCCTCAAGCTGCCCACCGCTTAGATCGTCAGCCCCATGGCTGATTAAGGATATATTTTGTGGGAGAATAGCATAAAGTTTTGCATTAGCTCAGTCACGCCCTGCTATAAAGTCTGGCCAACTTCACATACCTTTAAAATTGTAAATAGAAGTGTTGTATCAATGATTTTAAGAGTTTGCATTAAGAGTTTGTGCAGCTTTTTAGTTTAACCTGGGGTTTGTGCGCACGCAAATTGAGCAGTGTGTATTCTTTGCAGAAGATCTTGTGTGTAAGTTGAGTACCTAATAGCCCAAGCAAATCTGTTTTCTGTGTGTGCTTGGTCCTTCACTGGTGTGAGATCTTTTGAAGTTCTGCATGGCTGGCCTGCAGTGTCACCACTTTCCTTGGGTCGTGGTGATCCCGTCCTGCAGTGCTACAGCTCCGCTTTGGCGTTGCCCAGGTATTTATTCTGCTTGATTTCCCTTGCGTGTGCACTCCAGATTGACTGTGCTGTTGCTGCTGTGCTGCCTACGTGGAGTTTGCTTATTGTTGCAATGTGGGGTTTGCGTTTATTGGAGAAAGCACCTTAGGGAAAGGCTTTAGAGATAAAACTTATTTTTTTTCTCCCCCCTCCCCAGTCATGAACTGATGAAAGCCATAGTGAAAGTAATATTGCAGAGGTGTTACTGGGGAAAAGAAAAGGCTTGTGACTTTTCTCTGATAAGAAAACAGCTTACTAATACTTATAGATAGCTAGCCTGCTCTGAACTGAATTAATTTCCTGGGAGATCAAAATGCAGCACTTGCTTCATAACTGAACCAGAAAGCCCTGCGCTCCTGTCTGCTTTTCAGATGGGTAATTTGTCTGGTGTGGTTGGGAGACAGGCCACAGTGCAGTGGTGATGGGTAACAGGGACACAGGGTAAATGTGCTTTCTAGGGCTGATGGCAAGGAGATGGCCAGGTGGCCATGTTTGGAAACGGTTGTCATTGGAATGGAATGCAAGCTCTGCAGTTTAATGGGATTAACCATCAGGTAAGGTGGGGGGGAATGCATGGATGTGACCTTTGAGACATCCCTCCTGCCTCTGCGACATGAAATTTGGGAGGGAGCTGCCAGCGCTACAGGACCTTCACCCCATGTCAGGGTGGACTTTGCAGGCCCCCATTTCTGCTCCCCCCCAGCTCAGTCTATATTAAAGAGGACACATGCCAGGAGCAGAGCTGGGGCATCCTGTGGTCCCAGTCACTGGCAGGACAGGGAGATGGGTTTTGCAAAGCTGTCTGTGCTGGACTTGGGGCATTTCCCCAACCTCATGTTTTGCAGGTGCAATGCTCTTGCCTGCTCCCTTCCAGGCTGGCACCCACAGCCTGGCTGGAGGATGATGAGGGTGGCTCTGGGACAGCAGAATATGCTGCAGGGGCAGATGAAGGCTCTGGTGATGCCTGGAGCTGAGTGCAGAGCAGGGCAGTGTATCTGGGGGAGCAGTTCTCATGTTTCTCAGATTTGGAGGAAAACACCCTTTTTTCCTTCTTCATGCTGCCTGGCTGGCTGCTTGGTGATGAGTCCCAGGCTGCCTTGGTTCAGTGGGGCTGCTGGAGAGCAGAGGTGGTGGCTGCAGGAGAGGTGCTTCATGCTGTAGACGCTGTTGGCAGTAAAGCTGAGTGGAAAGACTGGGAGATCCCTGGGAGGGAGGCAGAAACAAAGTGGGGCAAAGGAGGAGGAAAAAGGTCTCATTTTCCATGCCTGGGGGAGGGGAAGTCCTTGCCAGAGGCCTGGTGTACAGTTCAGCCTTCCTCCCTGCCTGCCTCAAAGGCGATGCAGCTGAAAACAAAAGGAGCTGCTTTTCCTGCTGCAGTGTTTGCTCCAAGGCAGCTGCAGAAGAGCCTCTGCAAACAAGACAGCTTCACCTTTCTGCTCCTGGGAGCCCCTGGGTGAAAATAAGTGCCCTTGGCATGGGCTTTCGTAAGCGTTTTCCAGGGATTCCAGACCCCTGTGTTTGGGTAACTGTGCTCGCCCTCCCTTGTTACCCCTCGCAGACCTCTCGGGGTAATTTCACAACAGTTTGGGCAAAACTAAGTAAAGGTTGTTGTAGTGCTGGCCTCTACCCCACTCTCCAGTGCATACTCCCGCACCTTCCCTTGCACTGAGGCTCACCAGTGTGAATTTGGGGTGCTGATCCCAATAAATTGTTAAATTTGCAAGTATAAATCTGCAAGATTGGTTCATCTGCAGTTCTGGAAGCACCAGCACTGGCAACCCAGATCTCTAGCACCTTCAGCTATTGCCATTGTGGGTCCCATTTGGATTTTAGGACAGATAAAGCCCACCTGAATTTAGGGGAGAATAATTTGCAGTAGCCGGCCTGAACTGAAGGACAGACCTAAGCTCCAAGCCCTCCTGAGCATCCCTTGGAGGGGGGGGGAGTGTCTGTGCTTGGGAAGGAGAGGAAAAAGGGCTGGTGTACACCTGGGTGCACCCAGGTGCAAGTTCAGGCTTGGCCAGGTGTGCCAGGGGATGGGAACTCATCCCATTTTCCCCAGGGAGGTTGTCTGTCTGGAGTCGATTGCTGGGCGCTCTGCTTATGAATGACCCTGTGTGCTGCAAAACCCCTGAGCTCTCTCCTTCCACATGTGCAGACCTAAAACTTCTGCACTTGGCCGATGGCGAGTGCCTCACCATCCCCAGCTCCAACCCTGCGTCTCAGGACCACCACATCCAAAGCATTTCAGCTCTCTTCCTTCTGAGTGAGCAAGATTGAGGTTATCCAGATGCAACCTCATCAAAAAAGGCTCGGGAGCCCCAGATTAGTGTTGTGGTGATTGTTCTCTCTTAGCACGGGCTCGCTGCTCTGCCTCTTGGTTCAAAGCAGCCTCAAACCCCTCTTCCTGCTCTTCCACATCCTTTGCTTTTTGCCACCACGATGTTCCTTGCGCTGGCTTGAAGCTGCAGTGAGAGGAACCAGAGATGTTTCATGTATGTCTGAGGATCCTGGCTGCAGCTGCCCACCTATAGAGATAATGCAGTTACCACTGTGTGGATCCGCCTGCTGTTTGGTTCCTGAGGGATCTGAAATGGATAATCTGGACAGCTTTTGGGGGATGGAAACCTGCCTGTAGCCAAGGTGGGATTTACCTTCCATCCCTCTGCCTTGTGCTGAATAGCTTATGAAGACGATGTGTGCCAGATGCTCTGTGCTGGAAGGAAATACAGGAGATCCTCCTAGGCATCCCGTATTTGCTATCTACATCCTTAGCAGCTGGAAACTGCTGGTGCTGTGCAATATTTTTGTGATGTCAATGGGAAGGAGAAGCAGCCCTGCCAGCCTCCGTGGGATGCACAGAGCTGACCTGCATGCTGCCAACACCTCTTGGGAGGCTCTGGATTTGCCCTGGCACCTCCATTTTACCTTACCCCCATCCTACTGGGGTTAAGCCATGACAATTTCTTATGCACATACCTTGGCTACTGTAGGGTTTGAGGAAGGCAAATTAAGCAAAAATAATCATTTGGGATGGAGAACATCTACTGTTTAAATTCCTCCCCAGAAGCCCTTTTGTTGTTAATTATGAGCAGGCTTGCAAGCAGCATGGATTTTAATTTTTAGATAGTTTTGATGTTGAAAAAAATCTGCCTTTGTTTCCAAGCTCCTTAGTTTTTACCTTTGCGTGTGTGTGTTTCTATTTAACACCAAGAAAGCTCCCTGTGCTTAGATTGCTCACTTTGTATCTTCAAAGACTAAGAGGAGCTGCGTTGGGCTTGCAGTTAAAGACATCAAAACTGCGATGCTGCTTTTATCGTGGGAACTGTTGGGAGAGGGACAAAGTGATGAAGCTGTGATGGTGCGAAGCCTTGCCTTGGGCAATGTTGGGATTTTGTGTCTCTCTTTTGGGGAGTCTTTGTGAAACCCTTGGGTTCCACATCCATTTTTGGGTTGCTGAGCTTTGGTAATGGAGATGCCCACGGACCCATGGCTGATGTGGCTTGGGAAAGGGAATCAGCTCATGCAGAAGGTCCCTGAAACCTACTCCTGTCTCCCTCCTGTAGCATTGGGGACTGATGGTTGGATCTTCTCCATCAGCCTCCAAAAAAGGATGGGGACAAGCTGCCAACAGGGTTGACAGGGCTCGTGTCTGGTCTGCAGGAGCTCCTCAGCCGGAGCCAGCATGAGCTGGGATCACACAGCTGCTCTACACATCCCACACTACCCACGCCAGGCTGGGCACGAAAAGAAGAGAAACCCTCTTGATTTGCAGGGCACATCTGCGAATTGAGGACAGAGCTCCCAATTTAGTCACAGGCTTTTGAAGTATATTGGCTTCATCCTTTCTTGGTCTTGCTGTTGTCAGCCACGGGGCCTGGGTCAAGATGTGCAGCCTTATTACCAACTCTGTTGCTGCAAAATCCTTCCTTGCCTGCAAGGGGGGGAAATAAAAAATGGTTTTAAATGTAGCATGTTGCAGGTTATTTTTATTTGCCTTTTAGTGGTAAGCTCTCCAGGTTTGGTTGTTCCAGCTTTCCTCTGTAATCAAAAAGGGTGAGGAGCTTCCTTTGCTGTAGAGCAATGAAAGACCCAAACCTCCCACGCAGGCACCTGGCTCCAGGGCGTGGACTGAAGCCACCAGAGCCTCAGGGCGAGGGGCCCTCTGTGAAAAAGAGGTTTAAACCAAGAAGCTGCTTCCTTTAGGGAAACATCTGTTGTGTGTGCTGCTGAAAAATGGCCCTTGCAAACAGCCCGCCTCCCTCCCAGCGCTCTGCTCTTCCTTCTTGTTTCTCCTTTCCTGCCATGCCCCGATGTGTCCCCCCATGCGTGCCAGGGAGCGGCGCTGGGTGTCCGCCTGCTCGAGGCTGTGTAAAAGGAAACATTGTGTGCGGGAGCGTGGGAGGAAGCTCAGTGCCATGGCCCTGCCCCGGTCAAAAGCAACCCGGTGGGTTGTGGGAGCGATGGCAGCGTGCCCCTGGAGCCCAGCCAGGCTGCACCCCCCAAAAACCAAACTCAAAAAGGCAGTGAGATGGATTTTCTAAGGAAACTGAGGTCCCTTTGCATGGGTGATGCAGGAGGAAATCTGCCCTGATACCTTCTGTGTCTCAGGTCTTGCTCTTCTAGACGGGGGGACCCTTCATGGGTGTCCCCTTCCAGTCCCAGCTATTTGGGAGTTCCCCCCCCTCTAGCGCCCAGCAGCACCTTTCACTGAGGTTGCTGGTGTGTTGGGTAGCTGGTGTGGGTAAATCATTAGCCAGGCTTTTCCCTGGGAAGTGGCTTATGTCTCCACAGGGGAAAATCCAGCTGCCTTTTGCTCTCCCCAGAAGCGACAGCTCAGCCCTCCTGCCTCGCCATGGCTGGCTCTGTGCACCCCTGCCCCCCAACTTTGAGGGCTTCAAAGCCCTAGCTCTGTGCACCCCAAGGCCCCCAGGTATGAGTACTCCAATCCCCTGCTCTGTGCACTCAGGCCCCCTGCTCTGAGGTCGCCCAAAATCCCTGTCTCCATGCGCCTGAGTCCTCTGGGTCTGCCTCGCTCAGCTTTGAGGCCTTCACACCCTGGCTCTGTACCCCCCAATCCTCCTGCCTTGGTGCACCCCAGTCCTGTTTTCCCTAATCCCCCAGCTCTGTACACCCCAATATCCCTGTTCTGGTCCTCCCCAACCACCCCAGCCCCATATGATCCAATCCCCCTTACTCAGTGCTTCCCCAAGCCTTCAGCTCTGTGTACCCCAGTCTCCCGTCTTGGTGCTCCTCAACTCCCTAGCAATGTGCACCCCAATCCTGTGTCTTGGTGCTCCTCAACTCCCCAGCCCCATGATCTCCAATCTCCCAGCGCTGGGCACCCCAATCCCTCAGCCCCATACACCCCAACAGCCTTTGCTCAGTGCTCCCCAGCCCTGTGCACCCCAATACCCCAGCCCTATACAGCCCATGCCCCTGTGCACCCCGATATCCCTCGCTTGGTGCACCCCAATCCCCCCAGCTCGGTGCTGCCCAATATCCTTTGCTCTGTGCTCCTCAGACCTCCCTAGCCCCATGCACCCCAATCCCCTGGCTCAGTGCTCCCCACGATCTCCAGCCCTGTGCACCCCAATTCCCTGGCTCAGTGCTCCCCAATTCCTCAGCCCCATACACCCCAACCCCCCCTGACCCATATATCCCAATTCCCTGGTCCTGTGCACCCCAACATTCCTTGCTTACTCCTCCCCAACCCCCCCAGCCCTGTGCACCCCAATATCCCTCGCTCAGCATTCCCCAACCCCCAGCCCTATGCACCCCAATGCCCTGGCCCTGTGTACC
>KL255459.1:3899-29625 GCA_000699545.1 Podiceps cristatus
CTGTTTTCTCGAAGGATCCATATTTTTCCACTCTCACCGAGAGGCATGATTGCTTAGGGGGCACAGAAGATTTTTACCTTCATGACAGATGCATCAGTATGTCCTTCTGCAGTCTGATACAGACATAACTCCCTTCAAAGATCATGCTGGGGAAGAGCTTCTCCTGCCTCTCATCAGGAGGTGGCTAGAATTTTTCTGTGATAATAACTTCACCTCTTTCACCCAGACACAAATTTGCTACAGAAAGAACCTCTTTAGTAACCTAAGCCTGCTTTTAAGCCACCTCCTTTTGGTCTGTATTTGCACTGCCCAAAGAAAACCAGATGTCCAAACAAATAGCTGGCGTCACCCTGGGACGGTTGACTTTAGGGGGTGCAATTCAAGAATCTGGTAGTGGCAGTAACAAGTTTCCCGCTGCCTCTCAAAGAGGGTGGTGGGGTGGACCAGTCCCAACATGGTGGAGGGTGGACCAGTCCCAGTCCCAACATGGTGCCAATTTTTCAGTGCCCTTCTGAAAATTCCACCGTCTTCCCTTTCAGCCAGTAACAGGCACAAACTGGGCATCCCGAGTAGAATGATGACTCCAGCTTTGCACCATACACTGCACAGCATTCCCTAGAACAAGAAGCAGTTTAATAACAAAGCGCTAAACCAAAACTGCTCCGTACACCCAAAGCGTGCTCAGGGCATCACGCGTGCAGGGAGCTGGGTTCGCCTGTGTCACAGCCCGCGGTGCCTGTGAGATGTGTAGAGCTCTCAGCACTGAATGGCAAGTCCTTCGTTGTGCTACACCACTTGTCCACCACTGGCACCTCCAAGCTAACAAGGTCACAGCATGAGTGTTAGACAAAAAGGAGTCATCTGGGTCAGGGATAATTTTTCATCAGCCCAAGCTGCTCCAAATTCTACAGAAGAGACCGAAGGCTGCTGTAATCCTATCTTCTCTTCCCCAGATCTCTCCTTTACAGGAACATGGTTGTTTTATTTCCTTCATCTCAATCAAGGAATGCCCTCTTCACACATTTTAAACTTTAGTGTCATGAAATCATTATTTACCTCTTGCCTCATTTACAGCGCTAGTTGTAGTAAGCCAGAAGTCTATCTCTAGATCCATCCAGGTGCAATTCAACATGAAGTAAATGCGGATTGAATGGTTTAATTAAAATCTTTTTGCCCTGTGAATACACAATTGTTGTCCTGCATCTACTCCGTATGTTTCCATGATCGGGAAGTGAAAGCAGCTAAACCCAAATGCTATCACTTGAAGCTGAGTAAAGCTGCTGGATACATCAGATTAACGACACTCATCATGCTCTGACGGGCTTGGAGGACAGACTCATCTAGGTCCCCCTGCAGCACCCGGGTCACACACTTAGGTCAACGTACTCCCTTGCCAGGACGCACCCGAGCGTGTCTGATGTGCAGCACCAAGTCTTCCTCAGAGGCTGAGTCCTTCTGCCACAGAAGGTGTCATTGGCCCCGAAAGCCACAATGCCAGGGAGATCTCCTCCCCTGGCATTATGTACATCTTGAAAAAAAGTAAAAATAAAATAGCCATTTGCACACGTAGGCTCCATTGATAACTTTGATCTGTACCTACTGGTCATAAAACCCTCATAGATGAGCATTTACAATTTAAAAATAAAATGGTTTTGCTTTTTTTTTTTTTCTTTTAAAGAAATAATTTCTCATTTTTGTCAGCCAACTAATTTACATCACGGCATAAAAAGCAACCGTTAGCCATGAATGCCTACCACGGGACCCTCAAGAGTCAACCCTGATGCCAGCCTGCAGCAAGGGGGAGCAGCATTCCCCAGCTCCTCACATGCCTACACCCCAGCTAGGAACTTGTGGTGAACTCCAGTTGATTTTCTTTATATTGTTTCTCTTTCAGCTTAGGAATGATCCAGTCCTCGTGATGGCTGCACTTCAAGAGAGCCGTGGGGTGGAGAGGCTTCTGAGCAGCACCCAGCGTTAATGGCAGTGCTCCGTGATATCCACAACAACTGCCTTTTTCCAGCTGAAGAAGAAATAGCCCATCCCCGCCCCTGCCGCCACAGCTATGCAGAGGTATCCGTTGTACGTCATGAAGATCAGCATGAGGAAGTAACTGACCACGACTTGAATGATGTGCAGTACAGTCTGCAGGAGGTGAGGGAAGCTCAGCATCTGCTGTCTGAGAACACAAAACCCCAAGAACAGTCAGCATCCATGAGACACAGGTGGGAAAATGCACATCCCCAAAGAGAAAACTTAGCTCTTAGGCTGACAGGTGCCAAGGTGGGCATGAAATGGCAGAGAAGATAAAGCAGGCTGGACACAGACTCTGCATGCATCTATCACTTGTAACTTTTTCCCCACAGAGCTGACTGTTAACAAAGTGTGCTACTGGCTGGGAAGACAAAACTTTTAGCTGAGAAACAAGACTTCTACAAGCTTATTTTACCCCCCCATTCAAAAGCAGAATGGCTTCTTTTCTGAGTAGAGGCTTTGACTGCATGTCAACAGAAGGATTCTAAGCAATTTCTGTCAGGGTTGCTGGCTATAACACCCAAATTCTGTTCCTGGGAACTTTCCAGATGTTTTTGGTACTGCTCTGGAGAAAAAAAAAAAAAAAGTTTATCTGACTCCTTGCTGCTTTCCTCCTTTTGTCCCCCCGTCCTAAAAGGTGGCAAAGTGACTCAAACAAAGTGCCCTCCAGCGCCAGTCAGTGTCCAAATCTGGTGTCAATACACTTTGCGGAGAGTAATACTGGCTCCATTAAGTTTTTTCTGTCCCCGTTTTTGCCTTTGTCAGCCACTGAAGGGATTTGTCTTAGAACGAAGTGAAATTCTTACCCAACAGTTTTGTGTGTCTCCATCAAGATAGTGCCGTTGGGACCTGGCACTGGCATGGAGTTGTAGCGAATGCTGACTTGGGATTTACGGAGCAGACACTCCCGGGCAATCTTAAGGCCTTCATAAAACATGGCCAGGAAGAAGACAGCCACAAAAGCACCAGCCATTTCTGACAAAAGATGAAACATTATTGTATCTGTGCAACAAAAGACGTTTGCTTCAAAACATGTCAGAAGATGCACCATGTGATTCAACAACCCTGTCACACTGCACAGGCTATGGCCTGTGGGCACGCAGGTACAGATGGTAAATGTGAATTTAGCCCATACACTAAGGGGAATTTCACCCACAAAGTGAAAACAGCAACCACTTTTGCTAATAAGACCAGTCAAATTCTCAAATGATACAAATATCTCCCTTTTTCTTTCACCCCACAGATACCATTTAAACCACACTCAACGCAGTGTGCCTGCATATTCTTGGCATAAACAACAAGGCTATTCCTGAAACATTCAGCAATCACAAGCTTTTTGTTTGGACTGCACAAGACAATTTTACTAACCTCCAGGAGTATTGATTATAAGTCCAGAAAACAGCAATGGCACATTCTCATAGCTGAAGTGGAAAGTCATTGCCTGCCCAAAACACAAAGAACATCAAGATGAGCCTGAATAGCTCATCCTGAGATGGAGCTCATAAGATTTTGCAAAGGTTTTTGTACTAGGACAAGAACTTAGATCATTTCAGTTGGTCGTCAGACAGACTCGAAGAAATTCTTCAGTAAATCTAGTGTAACACACACAAGTAGCCATGGCTAAAGATGCTCCAGGTTCCAATTCTGGCAGGCAGCTTGTTTAGGCAGCGCCCTTGGGCGGAGGCACCACCCTTCACAGTACCTGCTACAGAAAAGTGCCTTCTCCTTGCTTTTGGGGCTCCTTTTCTCCTCAGCATCAGAAGTAGTCAGGGATTGGGGATGTCTCCGTGGAGCTCATCCTCGCCTCTTCGTGACTACTCATGGGCTGGGGTACAGGGCACTTTCTTCTCCCCACCTTGACCTCATCGGAGCTCATACTGATAAGGGCTTGTATAGCTGAATCCTCTGGCCCCATCCTGGACCGTGCCAGCAGACTATTGACTCCCCACAGAACCTCCCAATATCACAAGGGAAATAGAGGCCTAAATACAGGTAGAACAAGGAGTATTATATATAAAGCAGGACCACAGCTTTCCCCGGGTGAAAATAAGGGCTCCTGAACCTGCATAGTGAAAGCTGCGGGAAGGGGAGACATCAATGATCCCCTGGCCAGCTGGAGTTTATATAATCTTCCCATCCAAGCAAAGACATTGCAATTTAGCATGTCTTGACCACAGCTGCATATAGTGTTTTCACATGTAAAGTGCTCACTAAGCTAGAGGAACTTCTCTTTGAACTCCCCTCCTTGCTTAATGAAGGTTATTTGCTGAAGATCAGAATTATGATTCATTTCATCATCTGTAAGAATCAGCAGACACTCATTACCCCCAGAGCAGAAATTACTATAAAACATCTTTTAGAGAGTACTTCCATTTCTTTAATCAGTTAAACATTTTAACATTTAAAACCAAACCCACGCAAACCAAAGAGCATTACAGCCTAGTTCCATAAACCACAGCTGAAACAGGGCCTGTTACTTGATGCAAGTGAGGAATGGGGATGTGCATACATTAAAATGCGTTCAGTCTGCCATCTAAGATGCTGTACTTCCTTCCCTGACGGTTTTCTGTGCAATGTTAATTAAAAATCTCATGCAATTAATCAGCTTCCAGTTGCAGGGTCCTGTAACTATCCATTGAAGGTGAGAGCACTTGACGCTTGGAAAGAAACGGCATTTCTATGGAAAGTAACAGAGCTGAGAATGCCAGAGCTGTTGGGTTACATGAGAGGCTTCACAAGGGCATCAGCGACAATGGACTGCAAGCTCCACCAGCGCTACTGGGCCTTGGACTGGGCGTTGTTCCCAAGGGGGAAGGCTGTTCTAGTCCTCTCTCCTGCTATGATACTGTTTGCAATGTAAGTAAAAGCAGCGATTCTTGATTCCTTCTTCAGGGCACAGGGCTGGCCTGAAGGCTTTAACTGAAGGCTTGCAAAATACACTCCCAAGTATATTCTCATTTGAAATGGAAATGCACACTCTCCCCTCCTTTCAAAGTTTCACCATAGAGTGTCATGTTTTAATAACCTGAAACTCACTCCAAAAGTATTTAGAGAAAGAATAAAAAGCTGAAAAAGTCCCTAGAACTGGCTACACACAAACACAGATCCTACAGTCATCTCCATGGAAACTCTGGCCAGGATCTCTGCAAAGCTTCAGCGATGCCAGCATGCACAAGTCTGAACTTGTTTAAATCAAAATTACCTAGAGCAGCAGGACTCGGGACCAACGCAGCCTTAACGCCGACATGCCAAGGAGCCCTGGTAGCACTTTGCTCCCCAAACTGAGCTCGTACTTAAAGTTCAGGAGGCAAAGGGCGCAGAGGCTGGTTGCCAGCAGGTCAGCACAATCCAGTGTGTAATACCCTCGGTGCCAGTTAAGGTTTTGCAAATGCTAACAGCCTGGAGAACTCCCTCCATCTCCATTTCTTTCAGGAAAATGCTTACTTTGCATTTCTGCATTTAGCTGGCTAGAGAGCTGGCCAGGCTGGCTGCTAGAAAGGTTTTTGCAAGAAAAGACCATTTTGCCAAAGGATCTCCAGCTCTGAAATACATTTTGTGTTGCACATCACCTCACGCAGGTGATACGCTCCTTAATTCCAGAAGAGCCACAATGGGGTCTGTGTTTTAACTGGATTGATTCATGCCTTTAGCTTTGTAAGGCAT
This sequence comes from Podiceps cristatus, assembly GCA_000699545.1. Taxonomy (NCBI): domain Eukaryota; kingdom Metazoa; phylum Chordata; class Aves; order Podicipediformes; family Podicipedidae; genus Podiceps; species Podiceps cristatus. Next base: position 9,594 of record KL255459.1, read on the forward strand.
GAATCAATCCAGTAAAAACACAGACTGATTTTCGACAGTACAATCTTTAAGATGACAAATTACTCTGAACCATAGTAAAGGAAAAGTTCTCTGGTTAATTATGACTTTTCCACTTACCATCATCATCATGTCAGATCCATGACCGCCGTGTGCCGGGGCTGCGGTTGAGTGGTGATGTTCAGGAGGATGCGTGGCTGGCAACATGGAGCTGTTCATGTGGTGATCGTGAGACATCTTTACGACAGAGATGTTCAAAAAGGCACGTAGAAAAGTGGGACCCTGAAAAACAAATAAACAATCGATAATAAGAACCACTTTTCTAAACAAAATATGGTTTCTCTACTGCTACTGCAAGAGAAAATACTCTAAGCCACTGAGAACTGCTGCGTCTGGATAAACTTCTGGAGCATCCTCATGGTTCTGCACTCAGACTACAGAGAACACACAGCAAAGCAAGCAGGACAATTTAAAGGAGGTGTGTCCCCCTGAGCTTTACATCATCATATTGCTGAGCGTCCCAAACATTCTTGCCAGAAAGGCAGCCTAATCTGATTGAGGTAGCACATGGGGACAAGTGCTCAGCATAAAGGAACATTTCTTATCTGTAACGGGAAAAAACCCAAGTCTCTTCTCAATTGCAGTCATGCAAGAGGCAAAAATATCTCAAGCCCCATTTTAAATTGCATATACTAAAGGATCAGTTTACCATATTTCTCTTAATTGACAGTTACGCATTTTATTGGGAACATGTTTAACAAAGAAATTATGTTAGGTGGTACAGGACCTATTACCAGGCAAAGGTCTGCAATTGCCACCGGCAAGCCAATTTCATTTCCATGAGCTTTACATTGTCACATCTCCCCTGTAATCACATTACACACAAGGAGAGAAACACTCAGACGGTTGCCAGTCCCAATCCCTAATCTGGTTACTGCAAATCAGGTATGTCTGGAAACACTACATTAAAAATAAAAATGCACCCCGTGGTTAGACGTGGACATGGCTTCTGCACCCCAGCACAACTTGGGATGGAACCAGGGACAATTTCTGGTGTGAAATCAAAAGTCACCAGGTAGAAACAGCAACAGGTGTGAAAACAACCTGGCAATATCAATCAATCCTGAAGCGACAGCATCTGCCAGCGTGACAGAGCCAGGCAAAGGCAACCCTAGCACGATCCAGGTGAGATACCACGAAAGATAGGTAGGTACCAACACTGTAGTACTAGACCCTGCCCGGCATACCGTGCACCCTCCCAGTCTAGTCCAGCACTCAAGTAAAATCAAGTGAAATAAAAAACAACGTACAGACTCTTAATCAAATTTGAAAAAAAAAAAAAAAAAAAAAACAACAGAGAGGAGGGAGGGGATGTACTACTTCCAAATAAATCGTCAGGAGTGTTTACAACTGGGAAAAAAGAGCTTTTTAAGCTAAAAGACAATACGGTGTTTGAACAGAGAGGTATGAATATATTTAGATTGGAAAGGGGAAATGAAACTCTAGAAGAGCTTTCTAAACTGACAGCAGCACTAGCAAACAAACCCCCAGAAGGCAAGCAGCTGGTTCAGTCTGTGACAGTGACCTTATGGCAGCTGAGCAGGAATCACCGGTGGCCCAGAAGACTGCCAGTGCGGCCTTGAGGAGCAGCAGTGACGGGGGTGATCTCAAAGGCTTTGGAGTTAAATCAAAAAGAGCAATGAGAGAAGGTAAAGATTTGGGGAAGATAAGGAAACTAAGTCAGCAATGCTGGGGAAGAACTCAAGAAAAAGAATTAATACACCCCAAAAACACTGAAATTAAATAATGCAAGCAAGCACCTGCAGGCACCCAAGCCGGCTGGTATAAGCTACAGCAGCCACACAGCTCAGGCATTTTCTGCACCTCTGGGCCGATGAATTTTGTAGCCAATCTCTTACTGCATTAGACAACTTCATAATCGCTGCCCTGGAAAGCTGTAATATAATCTAACGGCACTGACTAAATGAGGAATGTATTCCCTGTCTATATTTCTGCTAATATTTTTTAGCTCACTCTGCCTCTGATTTGTGCTTAAATATTAAAACTGGAAAAACAGCTCAGAAAAGTGTTCAGGGGGAGGAAAAAAAAAGAAGAGAGAGAGACTAATGCCAGAAGCAGCTCACCTGACACGGAAAAGCATTACCAAAGGACACCTGCAGAAGAAATGGTGCGATTTTCATACAGGATAGCTTGGAAGATTATTATACTGTTCCAGAGATGAAATGTTCAAGCGCTAGAAATGAAGTCTCAAAACACAAGCACTTGGGAAAGGAATCCTCTGCCAAGACGCACAAATTTCAAATCGCCTTTTGCAGCAGGGAAGGAAGAACAGCCAAAGTGCTTTACACCACGGGATCAAGGATAAGTGTGCCACAAGAGGAAAGAAGCAATGTCAGAACCTCTCCCAGCCAAAATCTTTTCTTCTCCCTCTTCTTCTTCCGGTTGACTGATACATTGCTTTTGCTTTGGATGCAACATTCTGCTAGTGACCACTGCTCAATTCGATTATTTATTCATTTTAGGATTTCATGTTCCTGCCAAACTCTGCAGGTTCCAATACGCTCCCCAGAAGCCCTGGCTGTTTAGCAGATTAAAAACTCCCTTTGTGGCTGGGTTGTGCCCAACTTCTCATTAATGTTCACTGGGCTTCAGAAAGGGAGAAATAGGGGATGTGGTCTCTAGATATTTCCAGGGTATTAAGAAACAACAAGGTCAAGTATTCACAGGTGGCTGCACGCGGAAGGGCAGGGTCTTGGTCCAGGTTACAAAGAGCTCGCTTGATGCAACCTGCGTAGCTCCTTCCCAGCCTGCTCCCCTGCTATACCACCGCTCCACCACCAAATCCAGCCACTTACTGCAGTTACCCAACGGTGAAAGACATTTTATGAGATCCTGAAAAGGATGGGATATTAAGTAGCGTAAGAAGAAATAATCTAGACTGAGCTATTTCAGATGTCTTTTGTGTTACTCAAGGTAACCAACACACGGATGACTTTCCGTTTAAAAATACATCACTTCCAGTGGAACACCTCAGCACCATCAGTCTGTGTTACAACTTAGGAGGTCTCTACCTGTGCATGCAGGTGAAAAAAAAACCAAAACCAAACCACAACAGTATCTGGGGCTGCAGCAGCAACAGGTTAATGGCTGTGTAATATTTCAAGCTGCAAATCTCTGGTTTGGTTTTGCAGGCTCTTAAGAGACAAGCTGACTGACGCGGAGCTGTGCGTACCACAAAAAAGACGGGCACTGTTTTTAACAAGTCTGACTCTGTACCTGAAGGAAAAAATCCACACACACAGGTTGCTATTATTGGAAATTCTTTAAATAGGTTTAGTCTTGTACAAACCCAGCAGGTATTTTTATCTGAATGGGTGACTTGAGCTCTGCCTGCTCCACATATTTGCACAGGGAGGCATGGGAGTGGATTCCTGAGCACCCCCGGAGAGGGGATCTGGAACAGGCTGTGGCTGCAGCAGCTCAGGTATTTCGAAGCACTTGCACACCCGAATGATGCACCTGCCTCATGCTGCACTGTAACCAGGGACAAACACACAGAAGGATTTTTTTCGTACTCTGCCATAGCCTACTGCATAAGAAAACAAACAGGGTGGGACAGGAGAGAGGAATGAGGAAATTCTTTCCAGGGCTTGTTCCTTGCCCTCTTGGTGCTGTCACCCCAGGTCAGAGGAGCCACAGCCTCCACTTCATGACCCCTCAAATTCTTAAGGAAAACAGGAGGACTCAGAGCTACACACAGGACTTCTCTTACTTTAAGCCGTCATCTTGGGGCAGGACCAACCTCAGCACAAAGGTAGGCTCCGTTCAGATAAAGGTTTTTGTTCCTCCGCTACAATGCCACCTCGGCAGCTCAGCACACCATGTTCAGGGAGATGTGCAGCCAGGATCTGACAACAGCAAACTGTTCGCTCAAGTTCGGCATTAGGACTTTCACCTTCCACCACCATTTAACCAGCGCTGCCTCATCTCACACATACAAGGAAGCCACGTTACAACTCCAGGGCACAGAGAAGGGGAGGAAAGACAGGTATATTTTGTGCCAGTGTGCAACAGAAACAACGGGTAAACGAGCTGACCCTGGTGAGATGCCAAACAAAGCGGTCTTCCCAAGCAGGTCTCAGCCGTAAGACAACTGCCGTTATACATAACCTCTACAACAGTATCGCAATCTATTGCTTCTACCCTGGAAACAGTTAATCCAGAATTCTGCCACTCCACAGTAAATTGCAGTTTTTCCTGTGGCAAAGAGCCTTCCAGACACCCACGGGAGATACACCTTTTAATGCAGAAACACAGGACATGCAGAAACAGGACAGGTTATGGGAAGGATCTGCCAAGCTCCCAGAAAGTACTTTAGAAGCCAGCTCGGTCTGAAACTGGGTGTGCAAACAGAGCTTCCTTAAAGTCACATTCAAAGGAATGATGTGACTTTCCAAATCAGAAGTCTAACAGGATTAACAACCGAGCTCTAAATCAATGCCCATCAGAGCAGCCAACTCCTCCCTTCAAAACAGTGCCTCATCTTTCCCATGCCAGTTCTGAAAAAGTGAAAAATAAAACTAATTCCACTGGCTCTGCCCAAAAAGACTGAAGCCTTAACACACACCTCTTCAGTTTCCTTTACAGTAGTTACTTGTTCAACAGAGACGGTCCTTGCTGCAGCGCCCCGGCACACGGCGGCAGCAAGCCAACCAGCCGTGCCGACAGGGCTGGCTCCTGCACGGAAGCTCTGGACTTCTGTCTCAACACAGCTGGGGTGATTCTTACCTAAGGTCTCTCCACCAACGCTTTGGGTAGAAAGAACGGGGTCAGGGGGTCCCCTCTCTCTTCTGAACAAGAAGTGAAAAAGCTCTGGTACGATTTACTGACAGTGAAAATGAAAGCTCCTGAGAAAAATCCAAAGGAAAAAGACTAAAACCAGCAAGTTGGAAAGGCAAAGATCTCTTGCTGGCACATCACGTACGTCTCAGTCCCGCGCGACACAAAGCAATGCTACATGTAAAACACATGACTCATGGAAACGGCAACCAAAAGTTATCAGTGCTCTACTTACAGCAGTCCAGCTGGCAGACTATTTGAGCTCCACTGGCTCTGAGCTTGTGGTCTGAAGCCCAGTCCCTTTCCTTTTTTTTTTTTTTTTTTCCCCTCCCCAAAGTGCTGTAAATGGCGGTGGGAGGGGAAGCAGGGTGTCTGCAGACACTACAGCACTGTTCACTGCCTCTAACTGTGGTCTCCACTGAATGGGCTGAGCTAGTCATCATGAAGACTTAAGCCCTGCTTCTAGTTTATTCAATTTCCTGGCAAACTTGACAACTTTAACTGCTTCCTTTCCAAACGGCTGGACTTGCTGCGGCTCCTCCAGGATCCCAGGCTCAGCTCCAGAGCTGCTTAAAGGCACAGCTGATGGACAGACCAATTCCTGTTCATACCGGAGGAGGATCCAGCAACGGCAGCCAGGGCCCTCCTGGGCCAGGCGACACAGACACACTTTAACGATACAGGGAACAAGTAGACCGTTCTTCAGTAATGTAACAGAACATGTTTCACTGACGCACACTGTTGTTCTCCAATGCCAAAACTCCCCTCGGAGCTCTCCCAAGCAGCTTCAGCAACCCCAGGCTGGGACTCAGATGCAGAAGGAGGGACTGCGCTGTGCCCAGGACGCCTCGTAAGGCACACCTCTGTTCTTCCCTTGCACAACTCCCGAAGAAGCAGCTCTTAGTGCTATATTAAGAATTTAAGGGATGTTTTCAAGGTCACAGCAGAACTGCGTGGCTTGGCCTGGTACTGCGTCCCCACCTCAGTCACAAGCAAACGCCTTTACCAGAAATAAGGTTTCCTAAAAGTTAGACACACTAGAAGGGATCTGGATAAAGAGTAAGGAATAGCAGGGAACGGCTCAGGAGAGGAGCTCCGATACATTTTGAGGGTTATACTGTCAGGCTCCATTCGTTTGTATTTCCTGGGTTTTGTCTGTGAACAGAGAAGCTTGCAAATCAATCCAAGCCAGATCAGCAGAGTCAAGCAGAAAAACACACGCTTGTGTGACAGAGGGCACATTCTCCCACTCCACCTGTAAGTGAAGAGATACAGCGGAGCTACTTATAGACGGCGCTCAGAAGCTTGTGGAGGAAGACGACAGGTACGCTGGAGGATGTCCAGCTTGAGATACCAGAGGGCGGAGTGCAGAGAGCGCAGAATGATGGGCAACAAAAGAGCTGAGCAGGGCTACAAACAACATCTTGTGTTCAGCTTCGAAAGAGGACGATGTCTGGGCAGACTGTGACATGCAGAGATAGAAGCAGTCAGCAGGGACGGTAGAAGCCAAGCTGGTAGCATGTAGAGACCGGCTCTTCGGCAGTTATCATGCACAATACAAGCAGAACGGGCTTTTAAAAATAACCTATGGGGCTGCTGGATTTTAGTGAGGGGAGAAAGCTACACAACGTGCTCTTCTGCCATCACCTCCATCAAGGATCCCAGGCTGGGACCATTATGGCACAGGCATGGATGCTGCAGGTGACGGCAGAGAACAAGGCGTCTCAGAAATGCTCCACTGTTCACGAACCGTGCCCACGACTGACGGGATTCGCCCAGGCTGAGACAGACCCTTTCTTAGGGCCACTCTGACAAACGCTGGAGGCAGGGTATGGGAAGAGAGTGGAGCAACGCCTCATGCCACCCACGCAGGGAGGTTTGGGGGTGAAGGACTCAGCCAGAGTTCAGTTGGGGCTCTCCGCAGCACAGCCGGATCACACAGCTGGGGCCAATAATCACACTCTGCGAGTACATGCCCCTTCCGCGGTGCCTGGGGGAGCTCACGGAGAATCTGCGGGTCTTTGCAAAGATCCCAAGAGAGCCCTGCCAAGTGGAGTCATTTTGCTGTTTTCTCACACTTACCTGAGCTGCAAACCTCTGTCCCTCAGGGCTCCTGGCTGCTACCATTTGCTTATTTTATTCGTACCAAATCCTTGTGTTTCTTTCCCACATTCCCCGCTTGTACCAATACACGTTTGTCTCTCTCATTATAGGGCTGCCTGTCCCCAAGAGACAGGCTGCACCCTCCACATGTAACGATTGCATCGCACTCCTGGGCATAGGAAAACAAAAAAAAAGTGGTCCGGTTTCAGAATATGGATTCCAGCTGAGATGCTGGCTCACAAGGGCTTCCTGGAGTCACAACATTATTTGGCAGCTCAGCACAGTTATATGCATTAACTGACTTTCAATTAAAATTAAGATTAAAAGAAGTTGATAAAGTATCCACATTGGTTCAACCCTTAAGGTCCTGCCCTTTGCTTTGAACCAAAGCAACACTCAGCTATACAACGAAGGTAAAGCTGGTCGGATTCACTTAGCACGCTCCCCATAACGAGGAGGGGCCAGAGCTCTTCCTCTCAGCATGGCTACAATCACGTCCCTTTGATGGGGTTTATTTTCATAGCAAACTTGTCTGGTCTGCTTCTGTTAGAGACCCTGCTTGATCTGCTTCCCTAGAAGGGGACGGCCATTCCTAATCTTCCAGCTTCTGCAGACACCTCAGGAAGTCTCTAAACCTTTGAACATGAAAAAAAAAACAAAAAAAAACCCCAAAACACCACAACCTAAGGACAGACTGTTCTTTACGGGACAATGCACTGAACTGCATGAAGCAGAGCATCATGCCAGCCCATGTCATTACTAACAGGCCCAATGAAGTGAAAGGCAGCAGAAAACAATCCTGCAGAGCAGAAAACTTAAGACTGTAAGGACTGATAACATCAGAGAAAAGGCTGAGAAATGCTGGCAAGAGATGTGTACAGATGGAGAAAACAATGGTGAGTTAGGCAGGCTGAGCAAGACTCCTCTCCGGTCAAGCTTTTTGCTCAGCCATACTGAAACTACAGGAGACGGAAGAGCAGTATGTGAAGGATGTTCCTGAGAAGCGCGGTAAAACTGAGCAGTCCTCGCCAATGTTTTCCCGGTTGTAACCTCATTTCTGCCACAGAAGTCTCACAGCCCAGGAATGCACACAAAGCTTTACAGTGAGATCCAAGAGTGATCCTCTCTTGTCTCACAAAGGGTCCCAAACTCCATCAAGCTACAGCCTGGCAGTTAGACTAGATGATTCTTTTAGGTCCCTTCCAACTTAGCTATCCTATCCTGTCCTACAACGGCTCCTCCACTTGTGCTGGCCAGCCTCAGTAGAGCAGGAAAGATTATTTCCACAATGGCCACATCAACCTTAAGCAAGAAGTGACAGAACCAGTGCTGTTGCTCCTTGGTTTGTCTCTTTTTCTCACAAATTCTAGGTCAGCAATGTAGGGGGGGTCTATATCAGCACAGGAACCAGTAGAAACTTCCCTCATCTACAAGAGAATCCTGGACACATTCCTCCATAGATTAGTGAACAATAAATTTTCCTTTGAAAGAACTAAACAATCCACGCCTCTAACTGTTGGGCCAAATCTTGAGGTCACCACCTACACATGGTCTCCAGGCTGCCCCACTCTTGGCAGGACATGAGACAATAACACCAGCTCTTCAGCACAGCAGCAACAAGCTGCTTCTTACTGTCCCCTATACAGTGCTAGAAGTGAAAATGTTTTTGAAGGTGCACGATAGGCTTTTGGGCTCGGAATACAGCAGTGGGTACATCTGACTAGATCATTTTCATGCTGTTGGAAACACAACACAGTCCTTGCCCTGACAAATGCAAAACGGTGGGAAAGGTATGATACTACGAATGACACTGGAATTGGATCTGGCAGCTCCTGTGAACACCACAGGCTACCAACTTGCAAAACACGGCCTAGTGCACGTCTCTTTTGCAGACATCGCACATCTGTCAGAAGTGTGGCTCAAGGACGTTCTTTTTGGGTGACGGACAGATGCCGAAAGCTGTCATGAGGCTGAGGACGGCTGGCGAACCGTGCGTGCATGGCTCTTATCCACACCAAGGACAGCCAGGCAGGACAGAGCAAACAAGTCTTGGAGAAAGAGATGTCAGAAATGACGTGAACTAAAGTATTCTACTACGGCAGCAATAACCTGCTACCCTCCCGATTAAACACAAGTACTTTCAACCCAAGTGAGACCAAATTAACCTGAAGTCCCCAGTGGGACACTTTCAAAGGATCTGAGCATATTCCACCCTTGGCTGGCTTTGACAGCTCCAGCTGGAGAGACTATTATAAGCTGAGTAAATCAAAATGCAGTTCAGGGAACAAAGCACAGCTCGCTTGGACCAGAGCCACCCCCCCACTGACCAGAAGCAGAAGGCCAGGAATGGACATGTCAGCCGCAAGTTGGGGTTTTTCACTGCTAACAAACACCAATAAACATTATAGTCAGTATTCCGAAAGGTGAGATGCTACATCAGCAGACAGTGAACCTGAATGGTGACAAAGGTGATACTATTTAAAACGCAATTAGGATCTCTTCAATAGTTCAAAGTTTGCCTGTTCGTCTCTGAGTGTCACACCACTTTCCCCTTTTTCACGTTCCTGCTCCAGCTCCAACAGAATAGCACCCAGGTCCAGCCAGCCCTTCTGGCTGGGCACAGGAAGCAAGGACATGCAGGTGTCGTATTAGGTGCTAAAGCAGGTCAGTTCTGCAGCAGGCCTGTGACTTTGGCACTTGGAAAGAGCGACTTGCCATTTTCAAGCCCATCACAAACACAATTTCTGCCATTCTGTACATGTGCAGTACCTCCCCCCTTCCTGTTTTCACTTCTCTATTTCTTCCACTACTAGCCTTTCAGATTCTGTATTTGCTCTGCACTGTTTGCTGTCCTCCTTTCTGCCTAGCCAAATGGCAGTCATCCCCCTTTTCTGATACTGAAGAGCACAGAAGTTTCTGGAGAGCAGCAGAATTGAGGCACCTCAGAAAATGCAAGACCTGAGGAGTAAATGCCAGTCCCACAGCTCACGAAGCCGAGAAGGTGCCATGCAAAAGCTGACTCAAGCACTCATCTGGAGAGAAGAGGATGGCATTAGAGATGCCAAAACTGACACAGATTGCTGCGTTACAATTTCTTTATAAAACATCCAGGCTAAAGGGCTCCTACAAAAGCATGTCAGACACCAAAATTCCCTATAGCCAATGCCAGTGTGAATTCAGAGCTAGTACTAACAAGTTCCCATCAAAGTCAATTCCCAGGAGGCATCTACTGAAGAACCTCTTCAGCACTCCCTGAGCATGTCAAAGACTTCTGAAGCAATTAACGGAGGACTACAGTCTGGCAGGCCACTTTATCATCGCTTCATCTCTCTTCCTCAGATCATCAAGGGTATGAAATAGCAACACAGTAATACGTACCCATGCCACAAAATACCCAGCATTCAGCATCCAGGGAGGAGAAACCTGAAGGCCTCCCCTTCCCCCAGGGCCTGTCCTATGTTTAGGCAGAGATAAGGCAGAATGGCTTAAATCCCTGGGGCTTAACAGGCTTTGTTGGGGTGCCCAGATAGCCGAGAGCAGTCTGCTTACTGTGCACGACGTTCAGTCGGAAATTACCCAAGGCCCTCTTGCTAAACAACTTCTTAGTGCTCACTCGTCAGCTGAAGAAAGCTGCCCAATTCTCCTTCTTACCCGTGGAGAGAAACAGGACAACAGCAGGGAAGAGGAGACAGAAAAGAAGTGCCATGTGACCCCTATTTTCCAAGATTATGTAACTTCTTGAATAAACAGATACTTCCTTATCCTCTGTGGCAATTTCTGCGGGGACCTTACACAATCAAGCACAGGAACAGCGACCAGGGAAATGTGATCCACCTGACCAGAGAGCAGGAAACATCCCGCTGCCTCACCGTATGCTGAGGAGGAAGTGGGACAGAGTCCTAAGATTTGCCATACTCTTCAAAAACTTTTTAATCTAAAATACAAAAAAAATATTTAGAACCGTATCTTGCAAGACATATTAGACAACTTCTGCTTCCTTAGAAAACCCAGGCCTAGTGAAGAATTTATTCCTATTTTATATACCCTACTCAAGAACAGCTTCTAGAATGCATTCTTCTACCTACAGCAGACTTTTATAAAAGTGAACTGAAAACTTAAAAGGAAAAAAAAAAAAAAAAAGCTTTTGTAGACAAGGTTCTCCATCCTCCTCACTAATTCAGCACCAGATTCCTGCAGGTTCACACCACCGGTATGTATGAAAAGGAGCCACCCTGTCTCACACTGAAAGGGTGTCTGCCCAGAGGGTCAGGAGCTGTATCGTTGCCTGAGACCATTCAATGGCCACACGCATTCAAGCTCTAAGGAACACTGGGTATGTCAGGATGCCAGACAAGGTACCACCTGCAAGTCAGTATCTGATAAACCATTGCTAAATGGGGAGCAATTGCTGGGGGGTGGGGGGGGAGGACACGCACAGGCTAAACAGTATAAACAGCTCTGCCCAGATTTATTTCAAATGATGCCTCCTAGCCTTAAACCCTGTGAGATTGTAAAATAATCTCAGGAGGCACAAAATGAAACCAGCAGTCAGCAAGTGCATTCACAAGCAAGCAAAAGCTTCCTCAGCTGCAAAAATGCAACGTGACTCAATTGTCCTGAAAGTGCATTACCTGGCCTTTAATACAGATGCAAGATTACAGGCGCTATCTAGCGACATCATAAATACCTTTGTCTCACGTAAATAAAAGTAATGCTGAGGGTAATAAAACAGACAGCTCTGGTTTATCACAGGCCTCATAAAAGGGAGTGCAAAGTCCACCACCACAGACGATTCAGAAGACTCTCAGAAGATTCCCAGATCTTACCCTACTTGCCCTTGTTTCACATCACTGCAGAAGGACCTGCGGTTAAGATTTTCAGTCACAGAACCACCGAGGTTTAGGAGACCTCCTGAGATCATCTAGTCCAACTTCCCTGCTCAAGCAGGCTCAGCTGGAGCCGGTTGCCCAGTCAGCACCCTATTGCCCCCTGAGCACAAAAACTGTACATGTAGTTTGATAACCTGTACACGTCAAGGACTTATCAGTTCTTGCAGAGACAATGAGAAGCTGCTGTGTGCTCTGGAGAGCAAGGCCATCATTTATGGGCCGAGATACAGATCCTGTAGTTGAACTAAAAAGTTCCTGTTCTTGAACATCCTGCAAATCCTTTGGCAGAGACTTCATCCCTCCAGTGAACTCGGGGGACGCCGGAGGCATGGCAATGCAGTGGTAACAAAGGCAGCTTTAAGTTAATGGAGCAGCTGAGAACGACCTAGCTATTGACACAAACCGGCACACGCAGAAAATAAGCTCGTTTTTCCCGCTGGCTGTTTTTCAACATCATAACCAGACTTAGCACAGAAAGGGCAACATTTGTACAAGATCTGAACTGGCTTTTAGGGGGTTTTGAGAGTCTGGAGAAGAAAACCACCCTCCAGAACTCCCTGTTAATTAAGTTTTAGGAATCCATTCTACACATGTGGTATGAGACATTTTGGTTTAAGCAATTCATACACATTCTTCCAGCTCCAGTACTGCCACACACTCATCACAGAGAAACAGCGTCGTTGTGCGTAAGTTTCCACCACATGTGAAAGCTTCTTGAATAACAATCCCAGGAGCACATTCACTCCTTTCTTTTCATATTTAAGTAGTTGTTGGTCTACAATTACTCCTCAGATGCGTGTCCATGAGCAGACACAGCATTTTAAGGTGGCCACTCAACTACTCACCTTCCCTGGAGCTGTCACGTTCCAGCCTGTGCCAGACGTTGCCGCAATAGCCACGCGTTGTTGATGTCAGCTCCTGCAGAAATATGCCAGGACTTCCAACACCTACTCTGGCATGTCAGGGTCACCTTTTAAACGTAGGCTTTTCACTAAAGACCTAGTAGTTTGCAAGACTGACTTTTAGAAAAATACTTATGTTTTCCGTGCTTGCAGAAGGGAATGTGTGTTCATTTCACTCTGCATCACTATCTCTGACTCTCCCTCAAAACAAAAGTTTGTTCCACCACAGCCAAGAATCAAATTCTTTTGTGCTTCAATTGTTCAGAACACCTGCTGTTCTGAGAAGCCTGAAGCTGCTGCTGAGCCAAATAGGAGGTAGAACATAGGTCACCACCAGCAAAATCCATTCCACTGTGTTTCTAATGAAGCCCCGGAAGTCGATCTCTGTTTCGGCAGACAGGTAAGACCAAAATACACATCACCAGAGGCACTTTTCTACCCCCACTCCGTGATCTCGGATAACAGCAAGAGGATGGAACATGTGACATATAAATAGCATCCAGGTAGTAATGCAAATACTTCTAAGAGTTCGAAAGACAAATCCATAGCCCTAGGCCATAGAACACAACACCTCTACGTTTTCACTGCTGGAAACACAAAATACAATCCCACCTTCACTCTTTGTCAACTCAGCAAGGTGAAGATCTCCTACAGTATCAAGAAGAGGGAAAGGGCGATCAAATCAAGCCATTCTCTGGGAAGGAACTTGCCTTTGGAAGAGCCTTGGCCTCACGACACTCTTCTGACAGGACTACCTCTAGGGCACAGAAAGCTAGAACAAACAGTGATCAACAATTTTTTTATTTTAGTTATGAGTGACAATAAACCACTCTGAGAAGATGCTTTGAAGACTGCCTTTTGCATCTAGCTTTCAAACCCTTGGACCACCACCGAGCTGTTAATCCAAAGCAGAAATGATTCAGAGCTAAAAAAAGCTGAGTACTTACTATTCCAGAGACAGGTTTTCCATCTACTGTCTCCAGGAGAGGAGTCTTCTCCAAACAGACAAGTCTGAGACGGATCAAAGTTTCTAAACGTTCAGGTAATGCTGACAAGCAAAACGCATGTCATTATCTGTATCAAAGGCTAATCATTAACTACTGCTTGGATTTAGCCATGATCACTTTTACTCTGCTTTAAGCCTATTTATTGCCCGACCTGCAGCCTATTTCAAACCAGACCCATTACTTGCAATACAGTCAGTGGGAAATACTTCTATTCAGCTTCTCCTCGCTGTGCACAACGGGGTAAGGGCTGAAGCAGCAGGGATTTCTGCTACATTCTACCCCGGTGAAACCATCCCTCACAAAATATTGACAATCCCTATTGTTACAGCCAAAGATTTCATATGACCCAAGATAAATATTGACTGCTCAGATTATGCAGCCCACTGGAGGCATAAGCCAACCATGTTAGGACCAGAGCAAGGACTGGGATGCTCACATAAAGCTCCACATCATAGCAAAATAACTCCTGAGACTTCCTCACAAGATCTTTGCAAAAATGCAAAGACATTTCCTTGACTAGATCACATGTTGCAGAGATGACTTTCAAACACATTACACAAAACACATTTCAAACATTAATGTTTCTGTCGGAGAAATTAGTGTTTTGCTTGCTTTTGGATCTTGTAACAAAGCAAGCTTAGTTTCCTTTAATATCTACCCCATAATGAAGAAATGCGACATTTCAAAGCTATAGGCCAGTTTTTAGGGGCTTGGGGGAGTGGTAAAAAATAACAGGGCAGATATATCATGAAGTGTGCAGAGATTCTTCAGCCACGTGTACAAGGCAGATCCCGTCAGGGTAGCTGGCTCTCTGACCTCTCTGATCAGAAAGCTGGCATCAGCAATTGCCACGGAAGAAAAAATGTGACAAAGAAGAAAAAGTGGAAGAAGCATAGCTGTACCGTGCTCTGCAATACAAGTGCCCTTATCGCAGGGGCAGTGGTTTCACACAAGATCAAAAGCAAGAATTGTACAAAAAGGGATCAACTGGCAGGCAGCGCACATGATCCAACTATCATGATGCACAGGTGGGTTTTACTTAAGGAATTCGGCAAATTAAGGATAATCATGCTACTGCCACAAGGTTTTTTAAACAACTATGACTTACCAAAGAAGCAAGACAGTCAGAATAAAATATATTAGGCTTTACTACCCATAGAGTGGGACATCTTATAGCCAAGGATACTACTCTGTTAATACCCTGTATGAAGAGAGCAGCACAAAAATGGCTCTACAAGGAGAACCAAACCTGTAGCAGGAACATGAGGGCAGCTGGAAAACTGCCAACTATCTTTTAAATTGTTTAGGCTTCAGTTTGACAGCACCTGTAACATTTTTCTCCAACATCCTTCAGTCTCAGCTTAAACATTAAGGTTCAGTACATCCTTGCGAGATGTCTTACCCCAAGTTAATGAAGGGCACCAAAGCCAACGGCAACTTGATTTGTATAAAACTCTACTGGCAAAGAATTCATAAGTCATGACTCAGTCTCTTGGCAAATCCATTAGACCTGGAGCTCAGACAAACAAGGGGACCATAAAAGAGGCAACTGAGCAAACCAGACCAACACTGCGGGTTGCATTTCACTTCCACAGTATTCCAAGGCTGGGTGTGTCCCTCAGGAGCTCATGCTTCTATTTCTCTTATCACTTTGATGTACAAGGGTTGACTTACCATATCGGAAACGCGCATGGTACCTCGCTGCCCTCCCAGGGAGCGCTACGCTGACAACAGCCGATACAGTCACTTCCCGAGGGCAGGAGGAGAATGAACTGGGATCACCTGCCTGCTGGGAGCGTTGGCTTTGAGTATGCTTCACGTTTGTTAGTGTTTTTCTTTCCCAAGTAAAGGATGCAAGCTTGAAAATGCAGGCAAGCTGCAACAATCCGTTGTCAAGTCTCTTTAGTACAATGCTTTTCAGAGCAGGACAAGTTAACTGAGACAGTAACTGATTAATCAGCTCCCTGGCTCTCAGTGCAGCCTCTGTCCAGACACAGTACGGAGGAACCCAGCCAGGAGCCGCAGGGAACTGCTGAGCCGCAGAGCAGGCAGCAGCTCACCCCCACCGGGATGGACAGAGCTGCTCCAAATCTCCCGTACAGAGTATGGGCACCACTGGAAAGAAATTAGGCACGGAGCAGGTTGGGTGAGAGGGACGAGCATCTCCATCAGGAGGCTGCAGCCAGGTACCTTTGGCAGAGCTGCTTTGCCAAGCTCACAAAGGAGCAGCTCGGCCAGCCGGCTGGCTAATGAGCGTTAGCCCGTGAGCTCAGAAGTGCATTGCGTCTTGGAGGTGGCCTGAAAGCACTTTTTAAATCCTACAGATTCAAGTCCAACTAAATTATCTCTAATGTGAGATGGAAAAAGAAAAAAAAAAAAAAGCCTGGAAGTGTATTTACCTTTTTATACTCCTTCCTCTGAGAGGAGACTCATTAAGTGTTTAAAAAAAGGAAAAAAGCCAAGACTGTAGGGATTTCTCTTATCCAGCTAAAGATCAGCTAAATATACCGCAAAGATCATACTCCAAACTCATGTACCTTCATCAGAGGAATGAGATTGAATCCTTGATAACTAATGAGCATTGTGTGGGAAAAGAAGGCTTTGTTAAAGTGAAGTAGCACTCACAAGGTCTCAGGAGAGAACCTGGTGCACTCGCTGTTAGTTCCATGGCAGAACAGCTGTATTATTTTCCTAGTTTTCTCCCAGCTTCTCAGCCTTGATATCAGAAGGTGCTGAGCATCAAGTGAGAATAGCAGATGCTCAGTCACTTACCACATTTTGGGCTGTGATCTAGAGCTACCATGGTCTGCTATATTAATTTAAATAAACATTTAGTTTAGTTCGAGTTTAGTTAAGATTATACACATGCACAACTTTTTAAACGGATTATAAATGACGTTCACATCTGTGGTACAACAATGACCATGGGATTTTCTAATATTATATATGTGCAGAGTGAAAGAGCAAAAAGAAAGTTCTCAGATATGTTCCACACAAGCAGCTGTTCTAGCTAGCAATCACAGACATCCAAGTGCCACTGGAAATCAACAGGACCCTGGCAGATATGAACTGGTGAGACAGGGGGAAGAAAAGACGGTGTGAAACCTACGTTGGGAAAATGACATTAAAGGTTGTAGAAACAGAAGGAAGGACAAAAAGGAGGTATTCCACCATAGCCTCCCGCTTCTAGATTGGCTTCTAAACCAGAAAAGTCTAATTCCAGGACCAACAAATGAAAGGCTTTAAAAAGTTCATTTGTAGCGCAGCAAAATAGGAGTTTAATTTGTTTACAATAACTAGTCCCGTTATTCCCTGCATTAGCAGATTCCAGCTTTCAGCTGAAAAAAAAAAAAAAAAAAAAGGTTAACAAAAAAATCATTGGTCTCAAGTCCCCTGGGACTTGATTGGGAACACTTCCAGAAAATTAGATTGAAACAAAAGGCACCAGAGTAGATTAACTGAGATTGGATCTCCCAGAGAAAAGCGGCGTAAACTAGATTGTCTTTTTCCTCCTTTCCTACAAAAAAAATTGCCAAGTGATTCCTGGCAGACTTCTGCCGAAGCTCACGCTGGCAGTCTGCTTCAGCTCACCTTCACAAAATTCTGAAGCAGAGTGCTGCGAGTTTTCAGGGTGACCTTCAGCCAAGTGCGGGGAAGGCAGGTCTGCGGAGGCGTGAAGCCTTCCTGTTGGGCTGAGGGGTCTTAATAGCAAATGCAGAAACCAAAAAAGGAAAGGCAAAAACATTACATTTGTCTTCAAAGAAAAAGTTCTGTCTTCTCTGTGACCTAACGTCTGACTGGAAAACAAGACAGCTGAAAGGAAGCTCCTTAGCACCCTGACTCAAAAATCGCTGTGTGAATAGGGTGGATCGTTTCATCCATTCTAGAAGGAATAGATGGAAGATCGTCTCTTCCATCCTAGAAGACTGGTAAAGATTAGTATTCTCAGCACCTTCTCTTCTCAAGCATTAAGCTTTCCTTTGGGGATAGTGTCTCACTAATCCAAAAATGGAAGTTACACTGTAAAGGGGTAAATGAGAGAAGAATCCCCTCAAACCTCTTTTCTAACAAGAGAAAAACAAACAAACAAAACACAAAGCTTCTCCTCCTCACACCACTGCAAGTCAGAGTAAGTGGCAGGGACTATACCTTTAAAACAAAAAAAAGCAAACATGCAGAAGTGACTTGGAAAGCTTATTTAATTCCTCCTCTCTACTGGCAGAAATTATTCTAATTCTCAGCCTAGTTAAAAAGCTGCTCTAGATTAGAAATCCGATACAAAATTAAAATAATTCTCTGTAACCTCCAACAAGCAGCAAAATCTCCAATCTCATCAGAAAGGAGCCATACACAACTTCTCAGTTCTCAATATGAAGTTGTGTGGGAGCCTGCGACTCCTGCTAGTTTTAGTCTTTCCCTTTTTTTTTAATTAGGGGAGGGGCAGGGGACAGTGGAAGAAGAAAAAAACTGCTTATCACAAAGGTTTTTTGCATTTGTAGCAAAAAGCATCACTTTTTTGTATTACATTTTGTATCACGCAACAGGGCAGTCACAGTCAGCTTCACCAACACCCACAGTTATGAAGCCAACATGCATTTAAATAGCAATATTTACACGTTATTTCCAGTGCCCCTGTTTTTAATGAACGATGGGAAAAAACCTAAAAAGTAATGTGTATCCAAAGCTTGATGAAAGCCTCAGGAAATATTACATCATAAATTATATGAATAGGAACCATTAAATTGAATGCCAACTTACTCTATAAGATCATATATTGTTACTCATGTAAAATACTGCAAAAGCTTTATTTACCTCAGGCTCAAGCAGAGGCAAGTTAAGATCAAACAGATTAAAAGTAAATTTAATAAATACTCGTGAAGAGTTTAATCCACCTTTGCACAAAATGCCACACTATTAAGTGTTCTGAAGCTTGGAATTTGAGCACGAACAGGGAAAATCAGTCCGTGACTGTGAACTCATGTGGAGCCACAAGCCCACTGCAAACTCAGAGGGCTAGGAAAAGAGCTTAAATAAAAACTGAGAAGTGGCTGAGGCAGGGCTTAAATATGACGCTTGCTGGACTGCTGCAGTACACGCTCCTGCCAGCTACTGACCCACTTCACCGACATTACGACTTGCCAGTGCTGAATCCCAGCGTGGAAAAGCACCTCGGCCTCTCAGCCAAGAGGCTGTTCACAGGATGATTCTTTGATTGCACCAGAACAGTTAAGTTTTTGCTTCCAACAGTCCAAGTTAAACTTTGTATTAAAAAAAAAGAAAAAGTTAGGTGCAAACTTAACATTACCTGTGCCTAAAAAAACCCTAAATTTGATTGCAACACTAGGACTTAGCCACAGAGGTCTTCACCATTTTAAAAAATGTACCTTGACTACCAACTTGATAGAAACACGAAAGGAGGCAAACAACAAACTGTCTCTTCATCTAAGAAACACGGGAACCACATCTCCTATTAGAAGTTCATGTCCACCGGCCACGTCAAGATTTTTCCTAATCTGTTCCCATTAGGAATTTACATCTAACTACTGTATAACTAGTGTGCGTGTGCATTTCTTTTTCCTTTTTTTTAACAGAAACAAGGCTTTTGACCCTTTGCAGTGTCATTCTAAAATAATCACACATCCTGCAATAAAAAAAAGCTACTTAATGCTCCCCCTAGTCTTTTCTCTTTAGCAATGAAATCACTGATATCCCAATCATGCTCTATTCTCACTGCAATAAAACCCCCGAACAACTGCAAACCCAGTGTTACAACAGTCCTGGCAACTTTGTGCTCAGACTCAAACATCCTAAAAGTAACTTTTACTACAAATTGCCAAATGGTACCAGAAAACATCCAAAGCCAGGAAATTATTCAACCTTTATTGCCATTTTCCTCTCCTCGCATTCAGTGTTGCTGCATTTCAACATCATCCGTTTCTGATGTTCTGAGTTTAAAGACACGGCAGTAGGTCTCACAAAGAACCCAGAGATATCAAATTCCCAAAAGGGAAAAAACCCCCACAAACCACCAACCCCCCCAAAAACCCCACAAACCAAACACCGACAAAGGAGGCATTTCTCAAGCTACAACGCAAAGGTGGGCAACTGCTTAATGAAAGTCAGCTCAGCTGTTACTAAACCTGGAACTATTCTGACCGCGATGGGGAAAGGGCATTCCACAGCACCAGTCGCCCCTGGGTAACTCAGAAATAAGAGACCCAGACCTGGAACCCAACAGCGCCCGTGTGTCCCCGGCCTCCCGTGCCGAGGGCGG